>JAODTR010010555.1:0-28996 GCA_025399935.1 Amblyopsis rosae | reverse complement strand
AGCCCTCCCTCTGGGCCTGGCTCCAGACGGGGGCCCCGGGCTTCCTCCGGGCAGGGTAACCTCTCCTCTTATATGATCTTTCATAGGGGTCTTCTGAATGTTATGAAAACACTGAATATATTTATTTAAGTTATTCATATTATTATTTGGATGCAGGTCTTTGGGTTAATCATACTCTAAACTCACTGGTGTGTCCACTCTCCCCGGGTAGTCCTTTAGGTCCAGGTGGACCGGGTTGTCCAAAAGAATCTCCTTGATCACCTATAACAGAGGTACATTGGTCCGTCACCCTGTGTATTAAAAGTAGGTGCTCAGCTTTCCCCACAGTGTTTCATGCCCCTCCATACTCACCCTTGGTTCCTAGAAAACCTGGGTTGCCCGGGTTGCCAGGACGTCCTTCTAGCCCTGAGTTGCCCTGGAACAGGTTTACCCACATTTTATATACATATAGAGGCTGAGATGCAGCATTACCATGGTGTGTCTAGTAAAGCTAAGCTAAATGACAGAATGAGCACTCATAAGTAAACAACTTAACAGTTGTTAGACGTGTAAAAATCAACAACAGTCTGTGTGTACCGGTTCTCCAGCGTGCCCAGGGTATCCCTGTTGTCCAGGGAGTCCTTTAATTCCAGGGGGCCCTGGAGGGCAAGGTGTTCCTGCCCTGCCTGGTGCTCCGGTCAGGCCCTTCAGTCCAGGCAGACCATCATATCCGTAAGGCCCTGAATCACCTGGAGGTCCCGTAATCCCTGTTACGCCTGAGGGGTGTGGGGGTGGGGGGGATAAATATAAACAATGCATAAACATATTTATAATGTTAATATTTAAAACGGGATGTCCTATAAATACTACATCTGATATATGATTGGTTGCTATTATTCTGTTAATCACCAAAACAAACTTTGAATAAGAATTTCTGCACTGTTACATAATACAATAAAACAAATAAATATAAATATACAGCAGCTCTCAGACATTTCCACTTAGCTTGAAATGGTTTGTTGTCACGCAGTAGATAAATACGGTAATTTAAAAAAAGGTTGTTTCGTTACCTGGGAGTCCTTGTTTGGCTGGTAGTCCCATCCGTCCTGGTAACCCTGGCAAGCCTTTAGTTGCATTCCACTTTCCTGGCAATCCCGGCAGACCACGTCGACCTAGATGGACAATGGTTGAGTTGAACTCAATTTGAGTAGTAATAGTATTTGCTATATGTATCTGCTTGAACTGTTCAACAGCAAATGTCTTTGCAAGCAGGTACAAGTCAAGACTTCTTGTTTTCATGGCCAGAGCTAGCAAATGGAACCCACAAAGTATTTTAAACTATGAGAACAGTGAAAAATGAAATAATTGGCAATATGAATCTAATTACTGTTAAAAAATAAAAGGTTTTAACCCACCAGCATACCCTGGGTCTCCTTTCTCCCCTGGCCATCCATCAAAGCCTCTCTCCCCCTGCCTCCCGTGAGGTCCAGGAGAGCCAGGTGGGCCTGGGAAACTTATTCCCTGCCTACCAGGGACCCCTCTTGCACCTTTATGGAGAAAATGAACGGCTCATTGCATTATATGTTGAATAATAAGTATTTATATTGTGGTGGTTCAGTTTTAGTTTAGCTAAAAGTATATCACACATGCAAAGGAACCCCTTTATGATGACATAGTATAATGCAACGGCTCAGTTAAAACTAGAGCCACAATAAAAGGTTTGCAAAAGTGGACTCCAGTTCCAACAGCAGCATGAAAATAGCACTAGCAGGTGAGGCTGCTGGACGTGCAGATCTGTAGCTCACCTTTCTGGCCCAGCGCACCTGCAAACCCTGGGTCTCCGGGTGGGCCAGAGGAGCCTCTGAGTCCACCTGAGCCAGCTATCCCAGGAGGGCCAGGAACACCTTTACCACCTTTTGGCCCAAGACCAGATGGCCCTGGAGGTCCTCTCAAACCCTTCTGGCCAGGGTAGCCTATACACCAGCAAAGCACCCATGAATGGCTTGATAATAACCACCCAACACACATGACATCACGTCTTCTAACCATGACTGGCACGTGAACAACAACTCCCATGCATCTAGAAGTGCCCTATCCTCATGGTTACCTGTCTCTCCCAATGGTCCTGGATATCCTGGGGGCCCTAAAGGACCAGGAGGGCCTGTCAGGGCACACACAATGCAGGGTGGTCCTGGAGGTCCGGTGGGACCAGGGTCACCAAAGGCTCCTGATTCTCCCCTGACCCCTGGTCTGCCTGGGGGGCCTTGTGGGCCTGTGTAAACGTAAAAGTTAATCTGATATAGGCGTTGGCTGGGAGGCACAGAGAACATTCAATACTGAATACAGAGTGCAAGGAATTGAAGGATAAAACGGATGTACAGTAGAGCTATAACTTTATATTCAATCACAACATGTATTCTGTAGTTCTACTGGAACCTGAAGTTCACCTGGAGGACCATCATTTCCATGGATACCATGGAATCCTTTCAGACCCGGAATCCCAAGTGGACCAGGCCTTCCAGGAGAGCCCGGTCTGGAAGAGTGAGTGTCTCCTGGGACACCCTTTCTCCCCGGGGCCCCAGGTGGACCAGGAGGACCTTGTGGTCCATCCAGACTGACTCCTCTAGGACCGGGTTCGCCCAGATCACCAGGCATACCTGGTGGTCCTGTGGAAAAGTGAGTGTGATTCATATTTTAGATACCCGTAATCCAAGCGTTAGCATTACTTATAACATAGCATGTTGTATTTCTTAATCGCTATCAGGCATCACTCCTACATTAGCACCTACTGGGAGAGGGCAGCATCTTACCTGACAATCCAGTCCCCCCAATTACTGCATTGTCTCCTTTCATGCCTTTTGGCCCTGGGTAGCCAGGGGTTCCGAGCAATCCTTGGCTTCCTGGTACACCTGGCCTTCCTGAGGAGTTTCAACAACTAACAATTGATTCTTGCTTTCATTTATTTATTATTTATTTTATTGTACTTATTTCATCTTCTCTTAGGTAAAGGATATGATGGCCAGGGGTTACAGTACATAAATAAGTATATAATCTTGACTTGATTATTCAATATGGCTTCATCAGCGGTACATGTTCAAAATTATCCAATTTGTCACAGCAAATGTTCTGACTGAAATAAAACAAGTGTTATCAATGATGATTTACCTGGTGACCCACGTTCACCCTTAGGACCACTGATGTCATGACAACATAGCTCAACATCACCTGGTAGGGTACAACAAGCACATACTGTACCCCTTTTTTACTCACAACTGCACACAAGAACCATAATCATTAAATATGTTACATTAACACTACCAACTGCTTTGCTAAATGTATTTATTGGCTGTGAAATAACACTTAATTTGATTCATTAATATCTTCATAGCCTTGTGATATGACTAAAGAAACAGTATAGCCATCTAAATTGGCTAAAATAATGTCCTTAATCAGATCTGTATGACCTGGTGGCCCCGGAGGACCAGGTATCCCAAGTGCCCCAGGCTGGCCGGGGTCTCCTTGGAGTCCTGGTGGACCCTGGAGACCTTGAACACCAGGGCCAGGAGAGCCAGCAGGCCCTGGAAACCCTTTGGGCCCAACAGGGCCGTGGTCACCCTTGGGACCAGCAAACTCTCTCAACCCGTCTCCCTGCAGACACAGCACATTTAATGACTACCCATGGAGCACGTGGTGTGTTGGAAACAATCAGATGACGTGTTTTCTCTGCATATTATAAAGAGTAAACAGAGAGGCCATACTCACCGGTGGGCCAGGATCTCCAGGCAATCCAGGGGCTCCATCATGCCCAGGTCTACCATGTGAACCAGGAGAACCCATGTATCCAGGGTTACCAGGTTCACCCTTGTCACCTTTAAACAATGTGAAACTCGTCAAATAAATGTCACATGTCACATGCCCAAATAGAACATTGTTAATACAAGTAGAAATGTTTAACTTCAGCCCGTTATAGCTTACCTTTAGAGTGTACGGTGACCCCTTTCTGACCTTTAACCCCTTTGAAGCCATGCCTTCCTAGGTACCCCTGCAGGAATCATGCAGATAATTATGTCAAGCCAAATGTATTGTTGTCTGTCCAGTGGTAAGAATGTGGCCATCATAGGACCCTTCCATGGGCTATGAAGATGTAGGGTTTGAGGACCTCCTTACCGGTAGTCCTCTTGGACCAGGGTCTCCCTCCAGTCCCAGGAAGCCCATTTCTCCTTTGGTTCCAGGAAGGCCGTTAATCCCTGGTGGGCCCGGAAACCCAATTGGGCCAGGGGGCCCTACCTCTCCATTATCATATAGACATTCACAATTCCCCGGACAGCCTGGAAGACACACACACACACACACACACACACATAAGGCAAAGACGTTGATGGCTGGCTGACAAACTACTGTAATAAATCGGAGAGAACAGGGAAACTCACCTTTAACCCCCCGAAGCCCCTGGCCACCGGGAATGCCTCTGTCTCCGTGGTCACCTCGGTTTCCTGGGTCACCGGGCTCACAGTAGTAATCTGTGTGTGATACAATAGCTTAGGTGCCTGTATGGTGTTCTTACATAACGTCCTTACAGGACAATGGAGAAGTTAAAGGAATGTTACCTCCACATCCTGATGAGATCCCAACAGGCGTATCAGACACGTTGCCACACACATACACACGCGCGCGCATACGCAAAAGCACACGACCACACACGCACACACACACACAGTTCAAAAATCTTCATTATATGCAAAATACAACAAAAAAACGAATGTCAAAAATGCTAGCTTGTATGTTTCGAATTGTAAACACGATGGGTATACCTGGTGGCCCAGGACGCCCTGTGACTCCTTTTGGTCCAGAGATGCCTTTAGCTCCCTTGTGTCCTGGAATAGGACCTAAGGGAGAGTCTCCTCGGTACTCCCCCAGCTCCCCCTTATAGCCTTTAGGACCAGGAGGGCCCTGTACCCCTGGCAGGCCTGGCCTGTCTGAAAACCACAGGAAAGGTTCAGAAGAACAGGTGAATAGAAGGACAAAGGTTCAGGTGAATAAGATAAGGGAAGGACAAAGGTTCAGAAGAATAAGATATGGGAAGGACAAAGGTTCAGATGAACAGGTGAAGAGAAGGACAAAGGTTCAAGACCAAAAGCTGATAATAGGCCACATATCAAGGATAGGCTTTTTAAATATTTTGATCAATACATCTGTGATGATTTACTTAGATAATATAATATTAATAAAATGAACATAGGTGCATCTGATCTACCGTATAAGTTATATTGATGCCTAATCCCTACTGTATACAGTTCAGTTCTACATAGCATAAGTAACATTTACGATTCAGCACCAATGGTTGAATTTTGACCTGGTAGTGTTACTCCAGGTGGTCCGGGAACTCCGGGCAGGCCCATGTTCCCCATGTCACCCAGCATCCCAGGAATTCCAGCAATCCCACGATCACCTTTAGGGCCTTGAAACATACCACAAGAAAATGTCAGTATTTCTTTCTTTACATGATGAAAATGTCTTGCACTATTTACATGCATAATTCTTCTTGTTATATTCGGTTTTAAAATAGTTATATGAAATGAGGAATGGCACATATTTTATACAACTTATTAAATTAAACTTAACTAACTAGTAAATATTTCAGGATTGTGCGTGACAGGAGCAGGATCACTGTACATTAAAAAACAGGACAGCCTCACTGGGTCTATGCCAGTGGATATTGGTCACCTCTAACATAACTTCCATTGGAGTATTGTGAAGGCCCAGGAAATCCTGGGTCTCCCCGGTAACCCTGTTAAGAGGCAGAGAGAAAGAGCGAGAGAGACTCAGGAATAGATCCTTTCAAAAAAAAAAGAATGCATTGGAATATCTGGTGAGGTCGAAGTTAATAAAAGATGATGGAGGGCCGTTCAAACTCCTTTACATGTGGTGGTGCAGTGCAGCAGCAAAAAATGTGTTCTCGTGTCTGTAATTCTTAATTTAAAATGTCCAGCCTCTCTCTTCACCATCAGTTTCATTCTTCCCTTCACAGGGCTCTCATAGAATATTCATCAGGCGCTTCTACAGTATGTGATGGGAGTGAAACAGCCAGACCTCCAGATTACCCTGCCCATTTTACCTTTGGGCCTGCTCTACCAATGAGACCTGGACGTCCGGATTCTCCATGTGGTCCCTGATGAATACATCAATAAATAAATGAAATACATTTGGTAACAAAGTACAACATAGATATACTATACATTATAAATAACAGACATATCATTATACAGTAGTAAAATTAGTAAATCATAGACAAAAGACCTCAGGTCCAGGGTATCCATCTGTCCCAAGTAACCCAGCGTTGCCCTAAACACAGAAACAACAGCAACTGGTATTTATGTGTTCACTTGTGTGCATACTGTACTGTATATAATAGGTCAAATGGACTTGGCTCTCCTACCCGAAGTCCTGAAAATCCAGGGATTCCTTTCTCTCCCTTAATTCTTATATAGTCTTCTCCGGGACCCTGTTAGAGAGCACAGTTAAGATATACAGTACTGTATATGATTAACTCTCACTTGGCACGAGCACACACACACACACACACACACACACACACACACATACATATAGTAAAACTCACAGCTCTACCCTTGGTTCCACATGGTCCAGCCAGCCCTTTGTCTCCCTGACAAGCAAACAGCAGAAGGTGAGTTGATAGGGGTTGGTAATAGGAATGTACCTAACTACAGATGAGCAGCATACTGTCTTTAATGTCAGACAGTAGAGCTGCCAGGGGCCCACCATTGGCACAACCCTGCCCCCCAGTGGCACAAAGAAGAGGTGCAGTACAGTAAGAGGTGAAGGTGAAAGTTACCTTATAACCCTTGGGTGGGAGAACACCAGGAGGAAACTCTTTGACTTCTTCTGGTCCTGGAAGACCAGGGAGTCCCTGGTCGCCCTGGAGAATGGCAGGAGAGGTTGTAAACACAGCTTATGTAGGTGATGTCTGCAGGCCGAATGGTTACACACATGTAGTTGCAGAATCCTTACAGTGTACGTTGTATTAATGTGATTTGATATTTATGTCATTCAAGTCATTGAATATACACACATGCTCTACCAGAAGTACATTTGACTTATTATTCAGATAGGAGTATCTCATCAAATCATCCAGCTAATGTACTTCTAATCAGCTTTAACTTGTAACCAAACTTCATAAAGTCACACAGACGCATATGCCTAGACATAAATACATATTTTAAACTAGCAGTCAAAGATAAAACATGTTCTTACATCATCACCTTTATCGCCTGCCAGAGACCTGCCAGCATCACCCTAAAAAACAACAGCCACTGTTTAAATACATCTTACAGTACTTGTGTGTGTGTGTTTGGTGGAGGGAGGGGGGGTGTCGTGCTACAGGGTATGGAGGATTCCAGTATGTACATTATGGGTACATAAAACAGAACTCACAGGTAGCCCTCTTCTGCCTGGTGGCCCATCCAGGCCCTAGCAAATAAGAACACAGACTCTGTGTGAGCATTAGCTTATTTACAATGTGCAACTAGGAAGCTTTTGAATGCACAGACACATGTAGTACTCAAAGCTAGGTATTTAGTACCACACGTCCAGCCATGCCTGGAGACCCTCTGCGGCCTTTACGTCCGATGCTCCCTGGCTCTCCCTGGATACAAGGAGAGATGCTAACCAACAATGTTACCATCTCCTGCATTGTCTACCATCACAATATGAGATAATTATAGGCTAGAATTAGCAGCATGGACTACAAGATATGACTGATGAGGTCGTTTTAATGTATGAATGTTATATTGAGTGTGAGGAACGTACGAGTACGCCTGGTTGTCCAGGAACCCCGGGGTCTCCCTGTTAAAAAGCACATGGTTAAAAGAGAGGGTTGAACTACTGCAGCACATACTGTAATGGGAACATATATTATTATCCAATAGACCGTAACACTTACTGGAAGGCCTGGTATGGGAGAGTATGAAGGCTCTCCTTTAAATCCTTTTGGTCCATGCTGCCCCTGAACAAGCATTGTGTCACATGTCAAAATGTCAGAGAATTACATAATAAACGGGGAGGATTTTAATGTGCCAATCAGAGTTCATCACCGGCTTAGGTAACAGCATTGCAACGTTATGTTATGTTATAAGACTGCAATATGCACTATATCTCCAACATGTAACAATATGTCACTTTATTATGTAACTACATCATGTAATTCTCCTTCACTTCATTATGCACAGTAATAACACAGCATTATGTAAAAAGCCTAAAAATGTAATAGTGCTTCACTTCATCACGTAATAACATGTGTTATGTAATAATTTGCCACATTTTGTAATAATTTGCCATATTTTGTAATAAATAGCTTAAACCCACTCCCAAAACCCACTCTACTGATGAAGACACATACTGCATAATGCAATGCTGGACTGACTTAGACTTAGGTCAAGCTGTTCATTACAAAATGCTGAAATTGTTACATTTCTGAGAGTTATAACAATGCATTATTAATGTGTTGTTACACACACACACACACACACACACACACACACACACAGTCACACAAATGCACATATACACGAAAGTCTTGTTACATTGTTGAGCATGTGAACAACACTGGAGGGAAACATGAGTGTGTAGACACTTGGTTTAGGACAGGAGCTCCTGCACTGACCTGTGGTCCATCTGGTCCATTCAAGCCAGGTGAACCAGGCTGTCCTGGTTGACCTCTTGTCCCGTTGCAGCCAGCCGGTCCAGGCCAGCCAGGTTCCCCCTCTGCTCCGGGAAGCCCCTATCAAGGTACAATCTCAGTGAAACCATAACATAGAAGCCATGCTTGGACATGTTTTCATCCAGTAGACATGTCTGAAATAATGAAAACACTGTGGTTATAACCTTATTGTAAGTTTAGCCCTCTGTAAGAGTCAGGTAGCATATAAGATCATCTTAGTGTGCTGCCTACTGTCTTAATATCTAAGCTGCTTTCAGCATGAATTATGTATTATGTTTACTGACCTGACCAGGTTTGAAGTATAAAGAGTAAGTATAAATGTCGAAACAAAGACAAGACTCGTCAGCATTACAATTACAACAACGCTATTGCTTTAGGGTGCACCAGTATCACTGACAACACTTTACCTATCAGAAATTGAGTAAGCAGCTACAAGGAAGCTATCACACATTTGCTTCATTAGAGTTTTGTTTATAGTACCTTTAAATCTATATGCAGTACAGTTTATTGTATATTTGTTTATTTAATGAAATGTCTATTTAACTTAAGTTCAGAATGAGATCCTATGTGGCCACTAGAGGGCGAAGTCTTCACATTTTCCTGCAAGGGGAGACTCATTTTGGCTTTAGAGCAGGGCTATTCAACTCCGGTCCTGGAGGGCCACACCCTGCATGTTTTAGATCTCTCCCTGCTCCAACACGGCTGATTCAAGGTTGTTATTAGAAGCCTGATAGTTCATTTGAATCAGGTGTGTTGGAGCAGGGAGAGATCTAAAACATGCAGGGTGCGGCCCTCCAGGACCGGAGCCCTGCTCTAGAGGTTACACTGGGGTTCTGCTACTGCCACAATCATCTTGCTTTATCATGTTTACAGAGATATTACCAGATATTAACAGATCTTAGATAATGACAATAGCCTTGTGTTTACTTACTGGGAGACCGTCAATTCCAGAGAAACCAGGACGACCAGTCATGCCCTTGAATGGGAAACAATGTAATACATTAAATAACCCGCTTCAATTCATGTTATTCTGATGATACTGTTATTTATTGTTTTGCTACATCTGCTGTACAGGCTCTTGATATTCTGAAGTCTGCTTTTAATTAATGTAATACAGACTCGTTTGCATAACCCTTTGTTATGAAGCCCATAAAAATCTCTGGTGCAACCAATTACCTTCAGAAGTCCATATAATTAGTGAAATGAGTGTCACATGATCTGTCAGTACATATGCACACCTTTTTTGAGAGGGCCTAGAGACTGCAACACATAAGCAAGAAGAGGTACCACTAACCAAACACTGCCATGAAGACCAAGGAACTCTCTTAACAAGTAAGAGACAATGTTGTAGAGAAGTACAAGTCAGGGTTAGATTATAAAAAAATATCCAAATCTTTGATGATCCCCAGGAGCACCATCAAATCTATCACAACTAAATGGAAAGAACAAAGCACAACAGCAAACAACAGCATGTTGGAGACTGACAAAATGTATGGAGGAAGGTGCTCTGGTCTGATGAGACTAAAATAAAACTTTTCGGCCATCAAAGAAAACGCTATGTCTGGTGCAAACCCAACACATCACATCACCCAAAGAAGACCATTCCCACAGTGAAACATGGTGGTGGCAGCATCATGCTGTGGGGATGTTTTTCAGTAGCCGGGACTGGGAAACTGGTCAGAGTTGAGGGAAAGATGGATGGTGCTAAATAGAGGGATATTCTTGAGCAAAACCTGTACCACCGAGGTTCACCTTCCAGCAGGACAATGACCCCAAACACACTGCTAAAGCAACATTTGGTTTAAGGGGAAACATGTAAATGTGTTGGAATGGCCTAGTCAAAGCCCAGATCTCAATCCAATAGAAAATCTGTGGTCAGACTTAAAGATTGCTGTTAAAAGAGGTTTAAAACACAACTAGCCTTAGTGTGGTACAACTAATAACCCGCAATGGGTGAAAACAAATGAACAGTATATAAAGACGGGAGTAATCATTGAACAAGGAACAGGTGTGGGAGGCCCTGTCAGTACTCTGGGGACGGCGTGCGAGAGCGCGCCAGACTGGAGGGCGCGGCCCCGCCGCGGGACGTCGGCATGACACAAATCCTTAAACAATCCATGTTAATTCTAGGTTGTGAGGCAACAAAACACGATAAATGTCAAGGGGGGTGAATACTTTTGCAAGGCACTGTACTTAACGCACCATTGTACTCTCTATGCTAAAGTTGAGTGAACATCAATGTATGCACACAGGAGCACTCATTGGTTGAGTTTTAAATATAACACTCTCCTTGGGTTGGTTCCCGATTATTTATGCACTTTTCTCTCAAAAAGCCAAAGTATATATGGCCTGCGCTCTCACGACACGCTGAAAATGTCTGTTCCCCGGGTGCGTACTGAGTTGGGAAATAAAGCTTTTAAGTATGCCACCCCAACTGCCTGGAATGATATACAGAATAACTTATAGCTGCGTGAATTGATTTCATTTAAAGATTTATTTCTTTTAGGGGATGTGAAAAGGGACAAGGATTGCAATTGCTTCACGTCTAATTGACTATGACGGTTAGATTCATGTTTTTCATGTATTGTGGTGCTGTAATTGAATGGTGGACATTGTATTTAAATAATGTATGTGAACGTTTTAAGCTGCCCTCTTGGCCAGGTTGCTCTTGGAATATAGATTTGACTCTCAATTAGTCTTTTTTACCTGGTTAAATAAATGTGTATATATGCTGTCATGGTGAATATGAATGGACACCTATGTGACAATGTCTCATTCTGATATAATATAATATTATACTTGACAGTTTATTTTTACTTGTGTTAATAATTTGCCTATAATGTTCATGTCTTCGTGTTTCTCTGTCTGATGTCTCTCACACCAACATGTACATTATGTGGCACGTCAGACTCACAGTGTCTCCTGTTGGTCCTTGCGGGCCAGGTGGTCCCTCTGCACCCCTCTGGCCCTTCTCTCCTGGGTGCCCTTCCATTCCCCTGGGCCCCGCCGGTCCTTGGGGGCCTTGCTTTCCTAATTTCCCATGAGCCCCCTGCACAAAAGAGTACATGTCACTGTTAGCAACATGAAGCATATGCAGCAGCGGGAAAATGTACGAAAGAGACTCCTGCAGCAGTTGCTCAGATGTTTACAATATATACGTTTATATGTTTTAGTTACATGTAATATATGCATTTTTTAATTTAGAATATAATTATTCTATTAAAGTAATTGTTTTTATTTTACCTTTACAGTATATAATACTATACAACTTTAAAAATGTGCTGTGGTATGTGTGTGTGTGTGTGTGTGTGTGTTCGTGTGTGTGTGTGTGTGTGTGTGTGCGTGTGTGTGTGTGTGTGTGTGTCTGTGTGTGTGTAATGGATACTGTAGTATGCCATAAGACATCAATCGGCATTCTGGTTGTTTAGTGAAGAAATAACTTTATTAAGGGACTTTGTACTTTAAACTCATACCCGTGCACCTTTGGCAGGTAAACACCGGCACACAGAGCAGTCTCTGCCTTCACATGGGCCCTGCACGTCTCCCTGCAAACACACAGCAACATGTAACAGTGACTGACATCAAGAAATAATGTCAAAGGACAGTTGATTATGTTTCTGCTCATGAAACAATGCTTGCACGTCTCCATTCATAACATAACATAACAGCTTTGCTTTAATTGAACATGCATAGCTTGATTTATGTTAATGTGGGGACTAACAAAAGAGTTATCGCACCTCCAACCACTGAAGGCAGTATGGCCAGAAGTATACAACAACTGGTAAGATAATTGCAGTACAATTATATTTATATTGTAGGCTAAATGTTTAGATAGCTAATCAATCTTGTGAAATGCTGCCTGTAACAAGGTGGATGTGTGTACGTGCGCAAGTGTGTTGATGGGAGGACAGACCTGGTAAACAAATCTTTGTTCTCACAACATACTGTAATGAGCTATCTGATTGGAAAGACCTGGAATTTCATGAGTGCACTACTGTATGCATGTTTTTATCGTTCTGTTTTACTGTGTAACAGTGCCTGATTCACAAACATTAAGGGAATTTGCTCCAAAGCATTCCAAATATTTGTGTGGTCTATGAGTTTTGCTGGCATGGTAGCAAATATTGCACATCTGTTGATAAAATCCAACCTTCTATCTTGTACAGGCCCAAATGAATTGTGTCTCTAGCACAAGATATTGCTTGATCCCATAATAATGATGTATTGGACAGGCATTGGGGATCCCTTTATATTTGTCAAGTGAGAACAATTTGAGGTGATAACAGCAGCAGGTCTCTGTACAACATTACACACTACAGTATAATGGCAGCTCATGATGCAAACTCTTAGTTTCAAGTTACACTGTGGCCAGTGATACACTTATCACTTACAAATGTACATATATACAAATACACTATAATGATTGAACATTAGTTGGGCACTGACAGGAACATTTAAATACAGTGAGACTCATTTAATTACAAAGCTACAGGTTATTTTACAACACGGTCTCAATATTCTCCCTTCTCTCCCAAGCTTAAGAGCTAAAACTTTATACAGTAGAAATTGTAATATGAGTCTGACTCGATCACCAGGACAGCAAATGCACCATGAACATTTCTCTCAGCTATGATATATAAACATCAAACTTAGCGACAAAAATAATGCTCCTTTGGACAAATGTGCTTTTCTTATAAGGTACTGTAAGCACAGCTGGGGTATGTTTGTTTTAGGGGCTCTGTTCTGCATGAGCAAACATGGACAGTTATAGTAATCTCAAAACACTTAAATCAAAGTGATCCATTACAGTTATTGCTGTGCTTACCTGCTACGAGGTCTGTGAATAGGGTTCAATATATACTTTGTCATAATATACTTTGACAAGGGCCAAATTGTGATGACTAGACGACGGGTCAGAGCATCTCCAAAACTATTGCTCTTGTTGGGTACTGCAGTGATCAGTGCCTATCAAAAGTGGTCTAAGGCAGGAAAAGCATTGATGCACATGGGGAGCGAAGGCTGGCCCATGTGGTCCGATCAAACAGACGAGCTACTGTAGCTCAAATTGCTGAAACAGTTAATGCTGGTTCTGATAGACAGGTGTCTGAACACACAGGGGAGGTGAAGTGAATTACACTGATAATCTAATTATCATGGCACCTGTCAGTGGGTGCGATATATTGGGCATCAAGTGAACATTTTGTCCTCAAAGGTGCCACTCTCCCAGTTTAGGGGAGACCACTGGGACCACACTGGACTTCCACATCTATTCCAGTTGATCATTCAGCCCCTGGTACTTTGCTATCTTCTCATGCTGATACTGTCTGATGAGATGGCTACATCTATCACAACTGTCCCCTTCTTCTCATTGTCAACCACCACTATGTCTAGTTGGTTAGGCAGTAGCTGTCTGGAACTTGAATTCTCCTGTTCTCAGCCACTTGTATGTCCCCCATTGGGACTTGTGACTGAGATGTTCCTATACACTATCCCAGCCTCCTGGTTATGCATCTCAGTGTATGGCAACTCAACTTGCATCCTGCACCCTTGCACCCTTGCACAGCCTGCAACCTGGGTCCTATATTAAATCTCTGCATCAATGGCTTAGGGCCTGTTCTTGTGCTGCCATGATCTGTACTGTCCTTCAGACCGGCCTTTTAGCCACTGGTAGGATGTCTTGATGTCAGCCACTTCCTATACTGACTGATGATACCTCCCATGGAGGGGCTTGGCCTTCCATGGTACCTTCTCTTCCTTTTCCTGCTCACCCCCCTCTGTCATCTGCAGCCTGAGGTAGTCGTTTAGCAGTTCATCAGGGACATTTCAATGGCAAATGTCTCCGAACCAATGTTCAGTTTTTGTGAAAAGCTGCATACGTTGGCAACAATAAATATTTAGCAGCCTGTCCTGTGCTATCTCGGTCAGCTGCGGAACAAGTTGTTATAACCATCCAGATGTGTATAAACAAGGACACAACAAATATGCATACGTACATTATTAATATGTATGCATGCATGCACAACCGCACACGCACACACACACGCACACACACAAGCAGAACTATTGAGAGTATCAGTGACTCAACAAGTCTGTTGTTTGCATTAGGGAAATAATCACATTCCACCACTGTAGCATAGTCAAAACAGGATATTTTTCAGCACATACAGTTTTTTTATGTCTTGTCAACATCATTTAAACATCATTACCAGTGGGCACAGAAATATGATATTACTATTATCAGATTACCATTCCTGATTTTGAATATGAATAGTCAGTGATAGAGAATAGTATTTAATATAACTGCCGTAAAGTAAAAAGCAATATTGGGTGACCTCATTCAGAACTGTGAGCAGCAATAATGTGTTATGATATTAAATAGTTCATATAAATCACATTATTATTGACGTGAAAAAAAGGCTGAGGCTACTTTGCATGATACATTTGATAAATGTGAAAACTGAACTTACCGCACGGGTGTATGGCACAGAGATATGTAACATGACACACCTATAAGAATGGAACGAATTAATGAATGCATGAATGAATGAATGGATGAATGAACACATGAACTGTTTAATGAATTATTAATTAATTAATGCATGAATGAATTAATTAATCAATTAATGAATTATTGAATGAATTAATGAATTAATTAATGTATGAATGAATTAATTAATTCATTCATTAATTCATTAATTTATGCATGATTTCGATAGACTGGTCTATGTTTTCATGGTCTCTGTCAATTGTGAGTGATTAATGTGATTACTAATGTAAAATTTTTCAATCTGAAAACTTGAATAAAACAGTTTGAATGCAGTAAAAATCACCACACAACATTACAGTAAATAGGCACTCATGTAGCCTAGCATTTGGAGTGGTTGTGTTCAAACAGTGTCTGTTTTATTTACTGTAAATTATCCTGCACAGATCTGTTATTATTCACCCTATAGTGCTTGTAAATGTTTATCATTTTGTCCTTGAGTCTGTGTACAAAAGCTTTTTATAAGGAATGCAAATTGTATTAAACTTGATACTGTACATTTTGCCAATGACGCTGTCTACGTTTGATTTTTCATTAAAATGTAATCAATTAAAAGCTTTAAGCATGAATGTAAAAATAGCACCATTGAATAGGCCACTTCATGAGATAGCCACCTGTCAATTATATAATAATCCATGCTGTGACTGCAGTTTAATGCAAGACAACACACTCTAATCACCCCACCCCCCCCCCTTTTCTCATATCAGAATAAAACTTCACCCAATGAAAGTACAAATAAAAACATAATTTCTTAAAAAGTATATTTGAAATATGCAAACTAGGCGGTAACGGTATTTCAATAAATATGTGCTAATTTGCAAATAGCGAGAATACATTTTTCAACAAATATATTTAAATCAGAAGTAATCATTTTGTTTTGTGATAACAAACTAAACAATCAGAATGATAAACACCATTCACATGTAGTATGTATGACAAATGCATATTTTGCTTTGATTTTCAGATTAAAAGTAACTTAAAATCAAAACTATACAAGATATTAAGAAAACCATATGTGTAAGTCTTGCTTGAAGACTTATGGATCAGTGTGTGGAATTGCACAGATGTAGCTACTTGAAAAGGCAAGATATACAATGGCACAAATCACCATTTTTGCCTGTGGTGTCTTGCCTTAATATTAAATAATTTTCACACCACATATTGCAATATTAATTTCATATAGGTGCCTATTTTTTCCTAAAGAAACATTAAATAGTATGTATCACTTACGACTCACCAAATGGTGCAAAGCGTAACAGATCTGATAGAGTATGGCATTGGTCCTCTTGACAGTCATTCAATCAGTGAGCCCCCCTGTGGTGGAAAATAACATGCTGACTGAACCATTACTCATTGAGTACATTAGTCTGCTAGTGTTTACTTGTGCTGCTGAACTGTACTGTAGTGTAGCCTACAAATCACTGGGCTACATAGCTATATTTTATTCAATCAATATTTAATGTTACAATTTATTTTAGAAGCTTTCTAGTGTGTGGCCGAATATGCTCCGCCAATGCAATGCAATTATTTAAATGTTGTCAAATATATGTCAAACTTTACAGACATATTAATATTATTTTTCAAAAATGAGTATATTTATTATATAGGCTTTAAAATAAAAGATAGTGTGCATTCATGTGAGCAATTCACATGTCCCATGGGATATGAGGGACAAGCATGGTTTGCAGTTCAATTTATCCACAATACTTTTTTATTATGTTTTGTTTGTATCAAAAAGTGTCATAATGCTTTTGGCAAGCATAACATGATAGAAAATTACCATTCAGACTTTGCTTTGTCAACCAAATATTAACTATTATTAAAACCAGTTAGTTAATGGTCACAGTGAAAACGTCTGCTGAAGTTTAATCATTTGCTTTTTAAATAAATTGGCTAATTTCAATATTTCCCGTTTAGTCTATGTCCAACTACCCCAAAACAAATATGCATGGTGAAATACAAATGATGTGTCCTGGCCTATTGAATGCTTGTCTCCTTTAAATTAGAAAGCTGGTCAAATGAACTACATTCAGTAGACTAGGCTTGAGACACATTACACAGCTTCAGCTAATAATAACTAACCTTGGCCATAGACTATTCATTTCTAGGCTAGCCTATCGACTAACTCACCCACTCCGTCTGTAATTCAGGAATTCAGATCTATGTCCTCGATACAGTCATCAATATGCTAAGTAATCTTCTCACTTATTACCGTAAGTCAAAAAATAACTGCTACCGGTTGCAAGCGCACAACGATAGAGTGGCGGCTATATCATCACACTTAATGGACCACCTTCTTTTCAGCCAAAACACTAACATCTAGGTATTTAGGCTACATAGCTGTGGATGCTTGAAACATCTGTTAGGAAACGAAAAGCACACACACGCGACTAGTTCGGCTGTCTAAAGGCATGTAGCAGAAGAGGACGGTTGCTAAGGGTCGCACTTGCAGTGCACACCTGTCTGCAAAGCTAGCCTACCAAACACCGTCACTGGTGGTGGTGGAATAAAAGACATGAGGACCGTATCCGCGGTTCCCGTGGTCCTGTGCGCGGCGATGCTGCTGGCCACGGAAGGCACAAATGTAAGCAACTGCTGTTTTCTTTGCTGTATTTGTCATTGGAGGACCGTCTGGGACGTAAACCTTTTAAACCGCCAACTCGACTATATCACATAACTATAGTACTACTATAGTAGTACTATAGTTACTTCTACTAGTACTATGTAGGATGTGACCGTGAACACAGTTATATCATAGCACTAGTGTGTGTGCGTGTTGGTAAGATTTGAAGTGATGACCTTGCTTGTTGCTTCGTCATTATTACATTAGTTACAAAGGAGTAGCATACAGAAACGTTCATTGTAACTATCAGTGAAAGAACATACACTAATCACACACGCACGCATGCACGCACGCACACGCGCACACGCGCACACACGCACACACGCACACACACACAGAACATTATGTGACTTTTGGATACGCAGCAGTGTCCAACCCTCTATGGTCCGAACGTGTGGTTTGCCCTACGTCCTGTCTGTATTTAGAAGTTGATCCTCTCAACCTTTTATACTGTATACACGGTTGTGTGTTTGTAACTGCAATATACACTCACTGCAAACAGCTTGTTTTGTGAGGAGACAGATGTAAACAGGCGCCAATATTTATTATCACCGTGTATTTCTTTATTAGGCCAGGTTGCTTGGCCTTTCATGGTAGTGTTACTGTATGTATGTATGTCTGTCTGTATGTCTGTCTGTTTGTTGTTCTGTTTAACTGTTTATTTTGGGAGTGGGTGGATGCCACAAGGCCCTAGGTTCTACCTTTCCATGGGGTCATATACTATCTATGTTCATCTATTTGTATATAATTAAGTAAGCATATTTTTTCAGTCAAATTAATTTTTGTGGTACCACTAAGCATCTTTTTGGTGGAGCTGGTTGAAAAAGGTTCAGAAGTTCATAACCACTACTCTGATAAAATAGTATTGTTATGAAGGGATATTTCCATCTAGTGGACATTTATCATAACTGCAGTGCATTTGGGGAACAACATCGGCAGTAGGGGTGGGAATTATGGCAAAAAAAGGTTTATCACAGTATATATCACTATTTGGTTATTTATTTTATTATATTGTAATGCAAGACATTGATTATATATAAAATAACCAACAGGCAATGCCTATTTTTATTCAATCCAGTGAATGAAACATATACATGCGGCTCCACTGATTCAGCATGCCATTGTTTAAATGTACAGCATCTAACAGTCAACAATTGTATCATTCCACAACATCATAGTCACATATTAAACTCTACACTGTCATGGGCCAGCCCTTTGTTAATACACTTGATATACACTATGAAAGCATGTTGTAATAGTTAGTTTAATGTGAGATGTACCGGTATAACCTATAATTACAATTATATTCTGTAACATTGTGAATATGGTTTGTTATGATGTGTTGCCAGTGTATTTGTAGTGGAAGGACCAGATGTCACTGTGAGGGAGTCAAAGGAAATAAGGTGAGTGTACAGTAGCATCTGTGGGTGCTAAATAATCACCATCATCACTTCACCAATGTTGAGATATTAGTGTGTAAATAGTAGGACCGCCACTGAAAAATAAGAAAACACTATATTTAACCAGAATTTCTACAAACAATAACATTATCCTTTGATTATTCATCTTTCTCTGGTTGTCCATGTTGCCCCCCCAAAACACACACACACACACACACACACACACACACACACACACACAGGGCATTAAAGGTTTTCCAGGAGATACAGGCAAACCAGGCAAGATAGGCCATCCAGGACCACAGGGCAATGCTGCGTCAATTGGACCAAAGGTATTTTTCTGTGGGAAATCAAATGTACTGGAATAAATTATTTTGCATACTATAATAGACTTTCTCCCCACAACTGTACTTACAGATTCCTCACAGAGGAAATGTTAGTTGTGATTGTAACTGCCTTTTCCTTTGCAGGGAGACACTGGCCTTGGAGGACATGCTGCTGGGCCAAAAGGCAGTCGGGTAACGAAAACAAACACTTTTTTGTAAAATATAATAAACTGTTACCAACTGTGAGGTGGTGTTTTGTACAGTATAGTGTCTGTGTGTGCACAGGCATCAGAAGTGATCTGATCATGCAAGTTGGTCATTTAGCAGATGCCTTCTATGTGAACAATTTAGAGTGAGTAATATACAGTATAGTTACTGTTACTGTAAGTAGTACTGCTAAGCATTGGGCAACAGGCAGAGGTTAGACATCTTGCCCAAGCCAAGACAGTCCACCGCCATAACCATTAGCCTAGTCTGCCCTAACAAAGGCCTTTAACATACAGCCTGCTCCAGGAGAGGCAGGTTGTTGTAAAGTACAGTGTCATACCTTCTATTTGAGTTACTGGTGTCCATTGTTACACTTGTACCACAACCACCGGCCGATCCTCATCATCTTCTGATTCTTCACAGGGGCAGCAAGGATCAGATGGGTTTTCTGGGCCCCCGGGTTTACCCGTAAGTTGTCTCAAGATGTGCGTGTGTTGTGTGTCTGTGTGTGTGCCTGCATGTATCTACAGTATATACAGGCATGCTACAGAGTTATTAGTAGTGCTTCCCGTATACCATACAATGCTATGGCACGCCGTAACACATTGTCCTGAAGTGTAAATGCTGTGTTACATTGTAATAGAATAGAATAGATTTTCAAACATTTCTGGACATAATTAATCTGTGCTTAAGGTTCACACACAACTGACCTTGACTGACCATGACTGTCTCATCTGTCAGGGTGCCCCAGGTGTGCAGGGACCCCAAGGCCTTCCAGGAGCCCCAGGATGCAATGGGACTAATGTAAGATGATGTAAATGGATGTAATCTGACTATACCCTTCCACTTACTGTACAGGTATAGCGAGTGTTCAGTTAGACTTGCAGACATATAGGTACTGATATACTGTATATCTGTTAAACTAAAATGCATTTGAATATAATGTAGTAAGAAGTGAATGCAGGGTACAGTGTGTGATAAACAAGAGACCTAAATGTGAAATTGGTAATCTAGCGCAACAGTACAGTAGATGTGAGTTTACAATATTGCGATAACATAAACATTTTGCTTCTGTCTTTAGGGAGAATATGGATTTCCTGGTTTACCAGGTGCCTCTGGTCCTGTTGGATTACCAGTAAGACCCATTCATGGAGCAGACTATATGCATACATTTAAGAGCTACTGTGTACTGTGTAATATCCAGTACTATTAGATGACTAGAGATTTCCAGACAGATTTTGGAAACCTCTCAATTGGGCATTTCAAAACATCTAATCCCATGGTTGAAAAAGACTGCTTTTGGCAGAAATTATCCCCCCGTTTGGATGCAAATGTACCTGACAGATGTACCTGACAAGTTTGATATAGTATTAATGTAATATGTGTGTGATGCTATCAGCATTTATGTATTTATTTAATTACCAGGGTACACCAGGAGCACGTGGATCTAAGGTAATTTCTATTTTTATTATATAAATCAATACAAATATATTTTCTTAGAGGTTAAATAAAACAATAATGTTTTAGTGATGTACATAGAAGTGCCTGTATATTTGACTTATATCTTGAATCACTCTTCTTTGTAAGCAGCATAGCATTACTGAATATAGTCAATACAGTATACTAAGGTTTTCAATAATAATACAGTGAAGAAGCATAGAAGTTGAGAATAAGAACCATTCCCAAGGCTAAGAACCTTTCTAAATAAGTAACGGGTGAGGGCAATGCCAAATTAAGATACCTGCTTTCGTAGCATGGGAATTGACCAGAGTGAAAAGTCACACGCGATATATTATACCTCCCTAAATGGCAACAAGAACTTAACTGTCTCAGTCAGAATCATATCGAGGACAAGGTTGATAACAACACAACAATGCAAACATATAAAACCAGTGTTTTTGGATGTGTTACTTTACATTCCACTTGAAACAGCCAAACATAATCCTGGAATGTTTTGTGTTTTCGTTCTATTTATCTTTGTATAGGGTGAATCCCAGATACCAGTGGATGCCACAGCAGGCCCACCTGGGCTTCCCGGGAGAGACGGAATGCCGGTAACTGATTGGGTCGAGGTCTTACAACCTTTCTAGTTTCCTTAGCAGTTGACACAGAGGGAGCTGACCTTTCTGTGTGTTCTAGGGAGGAGAGGGTTTGCCTGGAGAGAATGGATTCCCAGGGGACAGAGGGCCCCAAGGGCCTGACGTAAGTCCTCGTGGATGGCTTGTTTTGCCAAGCTCTAATGCACTTTAACATTGACTCGTGTAATGTTTGATACTATGCTTTTGTGAATTATTTTAAAAACAGGGGACTCCTGGTCACATAGGGCCCCCAGGAGCCAAGGTAATAGAAACACCATGTTGCGTGGAAATTGAATTATATTTTTTGCCTTAGTTTAACCAGATTTATAGAAGAGCACCAGGGTAAACAATACACAATCTTTGCTATAATTTAGGTTGAAGCGTACAATTCGGCCTTCAATGTTCGGCCTTCAGTGTTCGGCCTTCAGTGTTCTCTTGAGCAAAAATACAAGTCGGCAATGTGCATCAATGTCCGCACAGGACAGACAAAGAGACACAATAGTGGAAACAGATTATTTCCTACTAATGTAAACAACTGACTGTTCTGTCTCCACCCTTCAGGGTCAAGGGGGGGTCAGTGGTTTACCTGGACCACCTGGTCCAAAGGTAATATCAACAATATAATTTCTACTAGCCTTTGTATAACATTTTTAACATGATTACAGTGTTTCCTTGGTAAGTGGTTCCTCTTTAGTGTTTACTGAACATGTTCTATAATGGTGACTTTCAAATAACCGCCTTTTTTATTTGAGTGATACAAATGTGTTAAATATATTTATGTGAACACAGGCACATTGTGTTCTATATAATCCATTGTTTTTGTTTGTTAGGGAAGAGTGGGGCCACCAGGAACTCCTGGGCCACCGGGACGTATAAAGCAGTTTGTCGCTGGTGCCATAGAATTTAAGGTAGATTCTGACAGATGTGCTGTATGTCTCCTACTCCGACTAATAGATTGCTATCAAGCCTTTGCTAAAACCTTGATGAAAACACAAACAAAATCTTATGTTCAAGGCCAACATTTAAGTGCGTTTCCTAAAGTGTGTTCTAGCTATAATCGCTGGTTCTCACTCCAGGGTGAAAAGGGAAGCAGCGGAGATAGAGGAGAGAAGGGCTGCGACGGTTTGCCTGTATGTATCACGTCCACACATGGGCCAATAACGCAGTTAAAGCATAGTAACACTCACTCAATACAAATACCTCCATCTTCTCATTTTCCCATCCCTCCATAGGGTGACCCTGGTTATGGGTTTAATCTTAAAGGAGCAAAGGGAGACAAAGGGAATGAAGGGCCTGAGGTAAGAAACATCAAGAGGTGTGATACCAGGCCAATGTAGAGATATAATCTCTCCACCTAGTCCTGGGTCTCTGCCGAGGCCTCCTCCCAGCTGGACGTGCCTGGAACTCCGTCCCAGGGGGCATCCTTACCAGATGCTGGCTCCTTTCGATGCAAAGGAGCAACGACTCTACTCAGAGTTCCTCACAGATGGCCGAACTTCTTACATTATCTCTAAGGGAAACGCCAGCCACCCCTCTGAGAAAACCTATTTCGGCCGCTTGTACCCGTGATCTTGTTCTTTCGGTCATGACCCACCCTTCATGACCATAGGTGAGGGTAGGAACGAAAAATGACCGGTAGATCGAGAGCTTTGCCTTTCGGCTCAGCTCTCTTTTCGTGACAACGGTGCGGTAAAGTGATTGCAATACTGCTCCGATTCTCCGGCCAATCTCCCGCTCAAATGTCCCCTCACTCCCGAACAAGACCCCAAGGTACTTGGCGTAGGGACACATTCCCTACCACATCTGTTCCCTGCTGAGAACCATGGCCTTATATTATATAAATATAATACATGTATTTCAGTACTTTTGAGCTAATGTGAAAAACATTTTCTCTATAGGGAAAGCTGGGCAAGGATGGTGACCCTGGAGCACGTGGATATTTGGTACTACATTACCAGGGTTTATGTGGTGTGCACAGACACAAGTTACACATGCACTGTACAGTACATATGTGTGTAAACACAAGTGTACCTCTCTTTAGGGAAGGCCTGGTGCCAGAGGTTATCCAGGAAATCCAGGAGCGCTGGGTTGGACGGTCAGTAAGCCATCATAACCATATGTTTTGATTCAGCTGGTACCGTGTGTTTAATAGCATCTGTGTAATTCTTTACTGACCCTGTACTGTATGCTCCATAGGGTGAGAAGGGAGAGAGGGGTACCCCTGGTCTTCCTGGAGAGGTGAGTCGTGTTACTTTATTCTATGCATTAGTCCATGATCAGCATGATGCTATACAGCTATACACTATACAGACAGTGAGATTTATAGATGCATAGGATTACTTTGCTATGGAATTATATTATAAAAAATGTCTATTTGCTAGTTGGTAGTGAATTGTTTTAAAATTATCAAATCACCCTGGTTTTCTTTATGGTGAATCTTTAATTTAGGTCATTGCTCTTGGGACTGAAATGCTAAAAGGATACAGTGGGGACCCGGGTCCTCCAGGCCCAAGTGGCGCTCCTGGGAGTCCAGGTATGATAGTCCAAAGGCCAACAAAACAAAACTGAGTTCACATGCAAGTCATGTCTCTCTAAGTGCTGCTATCACTGTACTGGTACTGATTGTGTAACAAATGTGTCTATGCTAGAGTCCCCCTATCTTTTCCTCATGCAGGCTATAGCTTTATTTAGAGATTTCCAACATATATATAATGTGCTTTTCTTCTAGGTTTTGCAGGGTTTCCTGGAGAAGAAGGACTTCCAGGTGAGCAGCAAAGTGATCTCTGCTTGCTATTAGTCAGCAAGTTATTTATGTCTTTAAAACCTGCAATTATTGGTTTCTGGCCTCTAGAGGGCAGAAAGTTGACTATAGTGAACTTGAAAAGAGTCTGGTAGTCTGTTGTTATAAATAAAACAGGACACCATGGCACCTTCTTTATAATCTCACATTCTCTGTTATCCCCTGTTCAGGCGGGGTGTCTCATGGGTCTAATGTGCCAGGCTCACGTGGCCCTACTGGCTTCCAGGGTCCTAAAGGGGACCCTGGAGACCTGGGATCTATTTTGACAGGACTTCCGGGGTCAGATGGAGATGAAGGAGAGCAAGGGCTTCCTGGGGATCCCGGACCTCCCGGACTTCCCGAAGACGGAAGTATTAAATATCTCCCGTTACAGCAAAACATTGTGTATTGCTGACCTCAACATGTTTACAAGATATACATAGACAAATATTGTACACAACATTACAAAGTATTAAGATACAGTTAGCCTAATTAGCTGTGGTTGTTTTATTAAAGGTAATCATATAATAAAGGCCCTCCCAGGAATCAAAGGAATGAAGGGTACCCTTGGTCCTGCTGGGTATGACGGGACATTTGGGATGAAAGGTACCATGACATATACTGTAAACCTATTTACCTTTATAGGACATCTACAGTACTACAGTATCCTTTGCTTCAAATGCATTTCAGTGTGTGAGGAAGGATATTGTTTTGATTTGAGATCGAAGTTAGAAAGCGTTCTCGAGAATGACTGACCCTGCCTTTAAATTAGATTGAGGCTGCAAACGTATAATTGTTTTGTTGTGCCAATTATGAAAGTGATCAGAAGTGACTCCGGTCAAGAAGGAAATGAGATGTGTCCTTATTTTATTAGAATGTCACATGATGTCTTACATGATGTCTATATGTTCTGTCTCTGTCTATATGTACTATCTACACCACTCTTTCTGTGCAGGAGAAAAGGGGGATGCCTGTAATACATGTTCTGGATCTGGACTGCCAGGACCACAAGGGCCCACAGGGCCACCTGGGATCCCAGGTAGAAGCACATTTTCCACTTACATGAACTACAAGTAGCATACTATAGCATATTGTAGAGCACTTACATTCACACAGGCCGTCCCCAGTTTTGATAATACTTTAAGGGGAATTTCATCCAAGTATGTGCACCTTTCTCAGATGCACATTAACTGTATTATATAACTGTATTCTAGATTGTAACTAAATAACTACATGTTTTTGTACTGTCAATCAGGTTATAATCAAGGACCAGGGGAAAGGGGTGATCCAGGCTTTAAAGGATCTGTAGGTTTACCTGGAGTGCTGGTAAGAAATTATGTCAAAAATACACAACTCATTAAAATGAAAAATTATGAACATGAAAATATAAATAAAGCAAATCACTGTAAAGCCTGCAATATATTTGCTTTTAACTACACATACGTGTACGCAAGATGGTATTGGGCGCATATCCTGCATTCCTTTGGTGAGCATCCTCAGAAATTACCACTACCACAAGCACATGAACGTGGGGTCAGAATATTAGGATTGGACAGACAGATCACCAGCAGTTTCTAAAAAAACAACAACAATGGCGGGAAGTTTCAAAGAGAAGTTAATAGAGCCAGTCCATGACTACCAACATCTATATGATCTCTCCCATACCGCTTCACATTTTGACATGTTGGTTGTTGTTTCGGAGCTAGTCAAGGAAAATATTACCGTTTCGGTCAGAGATGATTCAGCCCTGATCTGCCTCCTACTGGATATAGTTTAAATAAATATGAACAATTCCTTTCACAACTTGTCTATGTGTACACGTTGCACAAAAGCAAGTGTATCGGGGCCTTAAGACCATTCTGTGCACTTGTAGATAGAAGTAGTGATTGGAACACATTAATTTAATCAGAACGAGAACCAAATTACAATAACATTTGCATGCAGGTTGTTCATTTATTGTCAGCAGCACCCTCTAAACTGCTCACCCGGACATTGATTGGTTATTTTTTCTCTATGTTTATGGCTATGGTTTGATGGAAAATGCTTAGACTGAGTGGAACAAAGAGCAAAGCTTGCAAGATCATCTTTGAGAACCCTGCTGTATATTCATAATTCTTTAAAGGGCCCTGACGGTGAACCAGGGAGTGCAGGCTACCCAGGACCAGAGGGAGAGCCAGGTTCATCCATTTTAAGGACAAAGGGAGAGAAAGGAGCCCCGGGTCATCCTGGCAGACCTGGATTACATGGCCTCAGTGGACACCCGGGTTTACAGGGCCGCAAAGGTGATCGGGGACCTAAAGGAGACTCGGTGAGGGAGTTTGAAAGGAAACATTAGATCTTCTGTGTATTGGTTTGGTGTATAATGTCAAGTTAAATCCAGTCTGTATTATGTTGAAGTTGTTACAAATGTATCATGCATCAACAAACATATTGCTCGCTGTCAAGTTCTCCACTAGCGTTGCGGGAGACCGTGGTTATCCAGGTCCATTAGGGCCAAGAGGGATGCCAGGTCCAGTTGGCCTCCCAGGGACAGTGGGATATGGGGCTGTTGGACTCCAGGGAAATAAGGGAGATATTGGGGTGCCCGGTTTTCCTGGTGACCCTGGATTTCCGGGTAAGGCAGTAACACGTACAAGAAACTTGCATATATTAAGAGGAGGGACATTGATAACCTGCCTTTCTGGGTCTGTAACTGCTAGGTTGGCATGTGTCATCTGTTCACAGGCCAGAAAGGAGAGCCCCGACATGGTGGAGAACGAGGACCTCCTGGCTATAAAGGCTTGCCTGGTTCAGAAGGACGCCCAGGTAACTTCCGGTAACAATATTGTCCTATACTGGGTGCATGGATTGCTAGACAGACAGCAGTGAAGCATTGGCTGGTTGAATGAACCTTAAGACAATAAAGAGCAGATTACAAATTAGATGACTAATTATTATATTTGGTGAAACTTATCTTCCAGGGCCTAGAGGACCTCCGGGTTATGCAGGACTTACAGGTTTACCAGGAGAGAAAGGAGTAAGAGGAGAGATTTCTGTTCCTGGAATACCAGGGAGCCCAGGACAGAAAGGTATTCTATACATACCATTATATACCAAGAAACCATCATATACATAACACACAGAGAATGGTACAGCTAGCTGGCCACGAAGAGATATTGCTTTTACAAACATGTATTAGCTTACAATTTCTTACTATACCTTTAATTGATTGTAATTAAATAACTTAGGTTGTAAAGTTAAACAGGTGAAGCTATCATTTTTGTCCCTAGAAACCTTTATTTTATATTGTAATTTTCTTATTCTCCGGCTCAGTGCATTTACAAAATCTAAACTCTAATTGGGTGCATTTATATAGTGCTTTTATCCAAAGCGCTTCACAGTATTTTGCCTCACATTGACACACACGGTGATTGCTGCCATGCAAGGTGCGACCAACCACCGGGAGAAGTTAGGCATCTTGCTCAAGGATGCTTACAGGTAGGTCAGCACTGGGGTTTGAACCCACAACCTTTCAGCTGAAAGTTCAACACCCAGACCACTAGACCATCCTGCCCCTAATTCTCTTATTCTTAGTTGCTAAGTGCCAAGACTGGACCTTTTGACTCCTATTTACTGTGCATGTGTGTCTCTCAGGTGAAAAGGGGCAAACAGGGATCCGTGGAGTCCCAGGTTGGGGCGTCTCAGGTAGACCAGGTTCACCGGGAGCTTCTGGCCTTCTGGGACAGAAGGTTAGTTCTGTTAGAGTAGGCTAAGACTTCAAAAATGTATATAGCAAATCCTGAAGCTGAAAGCTGCTGTGGTCGATTGTCAATATAGCTTCCAGTTCCAGGGTTTAAATATCCTCCATGAGAAACCTTAGCTCTATGTACTAAAGCCTATGAGAATAGCAATACATTTGATTCAATGCAGATACAATAAGAACAATCAATATCAACACATAAGTAAGTGGAAGTCAATTTCCTTGTAGAGGCTGAGATTGCACCTTTTGAATTGGACTGGAATTGACTGTCGTGTTAGCACACCTGAACCCTCAGTTCCCACTGTCCTTTAGTATCTACGTAGATCATCAGAATAAGCATTCTACAGTACTAGCATCTTGTATGTGAAAATGGGTTTTATTCCAGATCATAACCTGTTTTGTAAATACAGTATTAAATGTAAACGTTATTATTATAACTATTATTCTGTTTGTAAGATATTACATAACATTATACAGCATGGCATGGAAGGCGTTCATTAGCTGTGTCTCAAATCGCGTACTTCACAAAGTACACTTCGACTAAGTGCACTATGCGCACTATGTACTTACCTGCGTAGTGCGTA
>JAODTR010010546.1:0-28997 GCA_025399935.1 Amblyopsis rosae | reverse complement strand
GCATGCCTGTGTCAGCAGGAGTAGACACGCCCCCTAGCCACTACTAACCCTTCAGCAGTGCAGGATCCTCACAAAATTGTAGCCAGCTCATTGTAGAATTGAATACTCTATATTGGAACAACAATGAACCTTAGGAGTCAACAATCAGCCAAAGTGAAAGCATTACAGCCTCTCAAACCAGATGATTGGACAGGCTGGTTCAATTAGCCTACCCTAAATTTGCTAGGACCAGATATCACGTTCTTGTAACGCAGTACCTATTAGTTACTTGGATTATTACTGTTTTGGAAATAGTAATTATATACACTTCTAGTTACTGAAAAAAGTAATACTATTACCCCCACACTGCTTACAGTACACAAGTAATTTCCCCAACACTGAGCTTTCCAATGGCATACATTTAATAGAGGTGTCATAGTGGGTAAGCAGCGATATATGATGCAGCCCATCCAATCCACTGCCATTGTCCTTTGTTTTGTCCACAGTTTGGGCATACATATTCTGGTTAAAGTTAAGGTTAGTTAAAGTTAGGTTACAGAATCATTGAGGTTTAATAAAGGCGGAGTCAGCAATTGTATGTATACTCATACACTTTTTGTCAAATTCAGAGAATATCTCCTCACCATCCGGCATGTGCACGCCAGAACAAATCTTATGTTCCTACTGTACACAGCCATGGGTACGTAAATAGGAACACAAACAAAGTGGTGCACACCGCACAGTATCCTAGCCTTGTGCGTGGGCGGAGCTTCTGAGGGTTCAAACAATCCATCTTTCTCCGATATTCCTGAATCCACCATATCTGTACAACAATGGAGGCAACTAAGGCCTATACAATACATGAATGGTATATCCTACAGTCATCCCCTACCTGGATGGAGACGTCACTGTAGGAGCCGCCGATCACCCCGGAGATGGCCAGGGGCACGTCGTCATGGATGGCGTAGGAGCCGTCGGGGCAGGTGTACTCGCTGTCGTCCACCTTAGTGAGCGACGCGCGCACAAACTCCAGCGACTGCTCCAGGGCGTAGGTGTCCTTGGAGCAGGTGTCCAGGATGTGGGCGCCCAGCCTTAGGCCGGGCAGGATGCGCTCGTCCCTGTTGATCTCATCCAGCGCTAGCAGCATGGCCTCCAGCCTCTGGATCCCTCGCTGAGCGTTGATTTTCCCACAATCCTCCGCTCCCTCCCCCTTTTGGTGGACGGGAAACAGCCCGCCGATCATTAGGTCCCCCTCCACTGTGATCTCCCGCTTGGGGTCGGTGTTGTAGCCCACCATGGGCAGGCCCAGGGGGATCTGGGCCAACAGGGACAAACAGACGCACAGCAGGCCGAGGTGGGACAGTCGGAGGGGGCGTGAGTGGGGACGCACCCCCGACCTTGGGGACTTCCCCGCTGACATGTCCCTGGGCAAGGCGAGGTTCCCCGTCCCGCGCGCGCTCCTGGAAGGTTTGGCTTGTGCCTCCCGCTGCAGGTGGGGTCAGACAGCAGATCTCACAGCGCCAGTGGTTTCTCTTCTAGCGGAGGCCATTTACAGCATCGATGCCACCCCTCCTCCTCCTCCGCGTGTGGATTATAGGCTGTGGATCAAACAGAGACACACTCAGTCACAGCTTTGCATCCTGGGAACGAGGCCCTTTGTCTTTTAGCTGTTGCATTTGTTTACTAGTTCCACGCCAGGAGCTGATTCATCCACATCCACATACTATGAAGCACTAGCTGCACGCGTTCAATCCTTTTCAATATTTTGCTCTATTCTACAGCGTTGCCTTTTGTAGATTTAATGAATTCTAATTCAATATGCACCTGCTTTATAACTATATAGTCAAATCTCACAAAATACTTGTGAACTCCTAAGAAAGTAAGCAAACTGTACATTTACATGTACATTTCATTGTTAGTATACATTTTCTTTTGTGTTATTGATTCACTCAACATGTTAATTTACAGAAATATTAACAAAACAATGATTATGCAGGCTATATCTCTTATTCCCAGTTTCGCTAAAGTAAACCATAACATTGCAGTATAATAACATTGAGGGAACCTTCTCGATGAGTGTCCACAAATACACCTGTGGTTGAACCTTGGAGAGTGCATGCCTTGCCCACACTGTAGGTAAGGTAATGTATACTTTACTGTCCCATAGGAGCATTTATCTTGGGCTTCAGGCCTCTGCATAGCAAACACACCATTCTACAGTCAGACACAATACGTGTGTGCAGGCTCAAAATTGGGAAAAAAAGGTAAACAGTTTAACAGTAAATTTGACTAAATTAACATATGCAATCAACCAGTATTTCAATAAAACAATAAAACCGTTTTAATTCATTTAAATTACATGTAATTCTCAAGAACGCTTGCTAACTTCACATACCTTTAATGCAAGCCATTGTCAAATTGAAGCACCAATTATATTTGTGGTTATAGAGTAAAAATAACTAAATATATACATAATATGACGACGTATACGTATAATGCAGAGCACCTGACACTTCTCCCCACTCCTCCCCTTATGCACAATGCTGTCTATGCTATAAAGCAATGGAAGAGTATGCTGTACATTGTAATGCACACGACAATGTTAGCAGCCAACTGCACCCATCAGATTCTCCACTCTAAGTCCAATTCCCTGTGTGTGTGCAGCCGATGTCCACACTGCGTGACACACAAATGTGAAGTGACATTTCCGCAGGAGCTGCGGGGAGCTCCGGCCAGGACGGTCACCGGGGACGACCTGGTGAATGTGGACCAGTCCGTGGAAGATAGGCTGGCTGTATTGTTCGAGGCTGGTGTTGCTGTAGTCCCCAGGGTTTAATTACGCCCACAGCCGGGCTAGGGAGGGCTTTGTGGGAGCGGGCTATTGAGCCGCAGTGATCTGTCTCATATCCAGTGCTGCTGAAATTAAAGACGGCGGCTCTGACAGCCAGTAATTAATTGTGTTGAAAATGAAAATTAAACCTGAGCCAGAGAAGACTAATATGTGTCCTATGAAATGATGACATATCTTGCTAAAACGACAGTAGATATAGTCACATGTTGTCTACATGCGGCCTGTGTTTAAGGAGCAGGATAGCGGTACGTGTGCCTAAAGTGTGCGTTCACACCTGTCTGCATGCCAAATAAACATTCACACACTCCTCCTCTTTGTTTCCATGGAAACATGACAGTGGTTGGGCAGAGGGTAAAGGGAAAGCTGGTTATCAGGCCAGTTGGTCCAGACTGACCATAGGGCAGTGGGCCCCCTTGAGACACATGGGAACATTACACTGATCACATCATAGTGGTATTATATGAATGTATTTTAGGAGTTAGTGCTTGAGTCAAACAGAACCCTCTTAAATGATACCACGGTGTTTTGATTTCCCTGTAAACGAGGTTGTGGATTTCAGATGTTCTTTGTGTTTCCTTAGCAACCTGTCAACAAGTGAAGCTGGCTTGCACCAGCTCACACAGCCGGGCCAAGCGACTACTTCCACTGTTTACTATAGTGAAATAAGTAAAGTCACTCAGTGGGATATGATTCTGTATAACAACACCATTTGTAATGTTTCCAGCTCCACGCCTGCTGTGGGAGGGCCATTACAGCAGCATTCATACGTCTCTGTGACAGGCTCGAACTGAATCTGAATTGTACATTGAATTTGTGTTTGTTTAGAATCCCACACTGGTGTGAAACAGGTGTGGCCTGTAACTCTGGTACAGCACTTAAGCCCACAGCATGGAGAGGACAAAAGGATTCCTACATCATACAATGTCACTCTACTCTGCTCTGTCCCAGGGGCCAATTGCAGATAGCAGACCTCGCTCGCTCGCTCTCTATCTCTCTCTCTCTCTCTCTCTCTCTCTCTCTACACTACCTTTTGTCCTCACAAAGCTGGGAAAGAGTGTCAAATACAAAACTCAAGCAATATTTCAATTTTTTTAACAAGAACCTTGTCTCCATAGCATCCTCAAAACAAAATAACATACTATACTGTATGTTTAGCTGGAACTCATCCCTTGTTTAGTCCATGACGGACAGGAAACCTCCAATTTCAGAATACCAGTAGACATCCACTTTAAAAGTTTAAAGAAATTAAATCAGGATAGGTTGATTACATACTGTGAATCATCCTTTAAATGTTATGTCATCTGCAGAAGTTCATTATTGCCTTAGCCTTAATAGCCTTAACCGTAAGATTGTCCAAATAGTACTTTACCATAACACAGATGCAGACTACACCATAAAAACACTTTATTCACAGAAGGATTCACAATCACCTTCTTTTCATTGCGCGCTCACAAAAACGTGGTAAACAGAATAACTCTCAGGCCGATTTTAGTGCGACACATTTTCCGGAACGCGTTCACACAGTAAATGACGGCCGATGAGAACACTATTTACACCACATATCACATATCCCACCCGGCATTCTGTCGACGTGCTAATTTCAACAAGCGAAACCATCCTCTCGTCTCCTGTGCATGGTAGCAGCAGATGGTCTCCTTAATTCAAGAGTGCAAAGCCTGCCTGTCTCTCTCTTGCACACTTCAAACCAGACGGTGTGAAGGATCGTGAGGAGCAGGGGGGGAGACGGTGGGAGATGAGAGGAGGAATGAGGAGGTGGGCGGCATTAAAACGGGGAGGTGTGTGTGTGTGTGGGATGGGGGGAAGGTGGTCTCTGAACAAGATTCACAGGATGTATTCCCCCCTCCCCCGCTTTACAATCACCTCTCCTGGAGTGGAGCTTTAATATGCAATATTCCCCGGGTGACATAGTGTTGAAGGCTGGAGGTCATCCATATGTAGCCCTGAGCCTGGAGGAGCTTGTAGGAGCTCAGAAGAATGCCTTGCAGCCTGGCTGAGCAGAGCTAAAGGTAATGAGAGGCAGTCCCCCCCACACACACACACAATGGTGATGGAGAATGGTTTCAGGTGAGAGAGGATAGTACTGTACGCTAATGGATGTACAGTATACCATGGCTCCAGGGACAAGTACAAACTATGCAGGAAAAAGTCTGATCTTGCTGCCGTAAGCATCTGTCCTGTGTTCAAATGTTGGTATAGTTCAGTACATTCAGTTAATTCGTTTTCTCCTTAGTTTGTTTAAGGAATGCCCCTTGATGCGACAACCGCCATTACAGAAACATTGTTGCGTGGTTTGAAACTAATTGCATGCCCCTCATACACCTCAGTGCTGAGTGGCATGCATTCTCCTCTACTCCTATGGCGAACCACGTTCTCCATGCAACCATGCAGGCACACACACCTTTGAACACAGTAATACATTTATGCAGCATTAACAGTGAACTGGGGAGGGCATTTGGTCTTCTGGACATTTGAGGTAAATCGAGGTATGTGCCTTAAAGTGTTTCTATATCGGTTTGTACCACTAGATGTCACTTAAGCGCACCAGCATCCTAAACCAAAACAAATGTTTTGTGGGATGAACAGACATGGATACAGCCCGGACAAAGAGAACAGAGCAGCTCAGATTACAACACACAGAGGAATTGTGATGTCATTCTCTGCTCAGGATTCCATTCCACTTATATAGAAAATAGTTGTTTGCTGCTATATTACTGTAATGTTTAAAATATTGTATAGAGTACCTTTAAATATAGCCTAGATTAAATTGCAATAGCAATTTAATAGGATAGAACGAGGAGTACACCTCTAAGGAAAGGAAGTATCCCATTGTCAATATACTGTATTTTCAATTCAAAGAGAAAACTCTTCACTGTATTTATGATTGACTTGGGTGCCCAGTGAAGCTCTTCAGAAGCGAATACGGAGACAATTAACAGCATGTCAACAGCCTCTGTACTCTAAATCTGCGGCAGCAACATAGATTAGCAGTGAATGAATGTTTAGGTTCAGTGGGGAAGGGACACAGCCAGAGTGCTAATGGAAAGTCATTAGCACAGCTTGCTGCTTGGATGACAACCAGAGACGTATTTACCCTGTGTACATTTAATCATTCATTCTGAACATCTGAAGGGTCAAATCTCAACCACGGCCGGGAAGATTGCGTGAATCAATATAAATGTAAGAAGCTGTGTAAGTAAAAACATGAACTTTCTACCAAAATTCAGACTGCTGACATTTTTCAGAAAAGGTCCTTTATTTGTGCAGCAATTAATCATAATCTCTTTTAATGTGTACCACTGAAAGCAAATTCATAATTTTTATATAGTTATGACAATGTCAGCCTAGCTGTTAAAGGTTACATTTTTAACAGCCTGGGAACAGTTTAAGCTTGAAGATATGTTTCATTGCCTCGTTCCTATACATTAAAGCAGTGGTTTCTAGTATGGATGTTTAATGTTTCATTGATTTGCTGTTCTGTATACTGTGAAGTTTGTTTCACGCAATATGTTGCTATGAAGACACAATGAACCTTTTATGTGGAAAGGGAGGGTAATTAAATAAATCTATGCAGTGTTCATTTGATTCCCAGAAGAGTGGTCCAACCTCCCTCATCAAACATTAATGTTCCCTGTCTCTGAGAGATCATTACTGACTGGCTTGGTTATGGATGCACTGTACTGTGTGTTAGTTACAGAATGCTGCGTGAGGTTGCCTTTGTATCTTTACATTATTCATGACAACACTGTTACAGAATGACTATAAACATCTGCACCTATACACTATCAACTCTGATCTGCAGTGAAGCTGCAGATCAGTGGATGTGGCCCAATATATTTCAATGGGACAAGTACTTCAAGCTGTGGTACAGCTATAAGCGTTTGTGTTTCTACTACTGTACAGTATCTTATTGCATATCTTTATAGGATGGTCTGCTCTTAAGGGTTTGAAACAAGCCTACTGTAGTCACACGCAAGATGCCTGACTGCTACCTGCTGCTTAATAACTGTACTCACTGTAACTCACTTTGGATTTTAAAAAAGCATTTGCTAAATCACCTAATTATAATTCTATGGATACATGTTTATTTTCAGAATTAACCGAAGGCACAACTACTTGGTTTCTGTTTCTGTAAAGGCGCGGACGGGGGCGCTGGGAACATGGGCAGTCCACCACCGGCGAGGCAAACCCGGCAAAGGGATGCGGCACCCTTCGGTGCATCCCTGGACGTGGACGATAGAACTATTTGGACGTTACAATTTCATATCATGCAATGTCCGTTTTCATTTGCTACTCTGAGAGGATATACAATATGGACACTTTAAATGTCACAAATTGACAAGCCTGAATATTTACAATGTCTTTACACATCAGTCTCATGAGATGATACAAAGTGATACAACTGTCTTACTGTACATTGAATGTATGCTTTATTTCTCCTATTTCAGCAAATGGCTTTCATATAGGTACCACTGTAAATGTATGCACCAACAGAATTACTCACCCTGTATTAAAGAGAGTTACATCCTGTTCGCTGTATTCATTTTCCTATTCCAGAATTTCATGTTCAGAATTGTGAATGTCGAACCTTTCTCAATCTAAATGAAAACCCGTATTAAACAAACAAAAAAGTTAATCTGTAACTCTATGATATGATATGATTCTGATATGATTTTATAATACAATACATAACTATAATTTCACTGAAGAACACACATAAACATACATAACATAGAACATGACACAGCTAATGTTAAATGCATAACAATAACATCCAATTCAGAGCAATGAAAATGCTCTCTGCATTATACGGTATAACAGTTTTCAATAAACTGTGCACATTGCAGAAATATGTGCTTTCATAACGATACATTGTCACTATCTGTATTTAAAATCACCACCAACAGAAATGTTTCATTTCAGAGCAAGCAATGAAATGTCTGTAACCACAACTTCCATTGGAGGGTTGGACAGATAAGAGAACATCTGAAAAGAGTGCAGGGCCCTACGCATGGGAACACGATGAATACACGTGGAATGAATGCAGCCAATGAAGACTTTCATTTAGCAGATGATGTGGGTGTATTGGAAATGGATATCCCTCTGGCAGACAATCATTTATTGTGGCTTTGTGGTTAATCTTTAAACATGTAGTGGAGAGAGAGTGTTTATGTTGGGGAAGGAGGTTGTGGGTGGGTAGGGGGTTGTTAAATGACATCATGGCTATAAGAAGTTAGAGCAATGAAACTGTCCTGTTTGATGGGGCTGAAGGGATTCATCGTCCAGTTTAGCTACTGACATCTGATGGCTAATGAAGCCAAAATGGACGACAAGAGATCGGATGTGAAAAGGAGGTATTGAGGACTGAGTCTCTGGACGACACGGGCTTGGCAAACCTTCCAGAAATTGGCTCTTACAGTCGTGAAGCTGTGTGAAGTTTTATGGCTACAGCCCATGTAAAAGTCCACAAGCTAAATGTCACCTTGTTCCCAGCAAATAAATGGACACAGAGCTGGTAATAAGGCAGAGATTGAGAGCTACAAAAAGGCACCTCTTAAATGTGGCTTTCATTAGCTGTGCAGTCTTATAAATGGCTATTATACTGTAAAGCATTATATAGTGTATGACCAACATGCATGAATAAGTGGGTGAAGGACATATTTAATTTCAATCTCATGTTTTCTCCTCTTCCCCTGCATACGCACACCATTTTATTGTCATCATTATTGTAATATTTATGTAGTGGTTTTTTTGCCATCTAAGACAATACATTAACTCAAGTATAGCCACCAATTGGAATTGGTGATCCATGATGTTTGAGCTTATTGTTAACAACAACTCTTCAGCATTTTACCAGAAAAGATAATTACTGACCCCATCTTATTTTCTGTGCCTCCAAAGTGCTTAACGCACCTGCACTTTGAGTATAAACTGTACCTTTTGTTTTCATGTTTATTTTAATAGGAAGGGGGTTGTTGTCATTGTCTGACAACTGACCACATAATTCAGTGGTGTACAATACGCACACACTTTAGAATATGATTTTATCTAAGACATTAACTTTACTTTTAAATTAGAAAACTAAAACTCAAGGCGCAAGATTTAAATAGCCAGCAACGACAGCTACAAGCTGTATTGTTTAACAAATAAACACAAAAGGTGAAACATGAACTCAGACAAAACCTTCTTCAGCCCAATAGGCTGATGTGTATACAGTATACTGTAATGAATTCATTATCAAACGCACACATTCCGTGTCATTGTGAATGCTGTAAGCTACTACTACAGCATTGTATTTTGTAGGAGGGAAAGAATGAGCCATGGTTATTCACGTCAGGAATGTGTTGAACCTGTCATCTCACTTTTGACTCGTCACTTACAGTACAGTTAGAGCTGGAGGGTGATGGTGAAGCTCTGCAGTCGCCCTACGCGCTGCGTATATGCATACATGTGTATATGTATACACAGTATGTGTGCATTAAAGGGTTTGCTGCCATTAAACTGTCCTGTTTGATAGGCCTGAAATGAGTAATCTTCCAGTTTAGTCGCTAACGGCTAATAGAGCCCATGGGCAATAAGAGATGTGATGTGACAATGAAGGACTGAGTCTCTCCGGAAGCATCCATTCAGCCGCGGCAGGTCTCGCTCAGAAACAAGACTTGTGCTTGCACATTATGGACGCATATGTGTGAAGATGGCCACAAACTAAATGTCGCCTTGTTTCTATCAAGACACAGCAGAATAACACCTCATATTTATTGAGAATTAGGCTATTTATTAACAAATATAAGCCTACTACACGCCAACTGTTAGTCTGTCCTGCACCTAAGAAGAATGAATGAGTGGGAGGACATTAATCAATAACAAAGATGTCTTCAGAATAATACGGTAAAATCCCCCTCACCCACATGCATTAACCTACAAAGTTAACACCTTGAGATTTTATCTTCAGTCATTTCTGTTTTGATGTCTCTGTAGGCGATGTGTACATTCAGAATAGACATTTATGCAACATGCAACAAAATAGACTGTAGATATTCCAAGCCAATAAATGAATAACAGGCACATTGCAGCCTTTTGGTGCATACAGTAGCTTTGCTTTGAGGATATAGAATGTCATTCTACACAGTGATGACGCTCCTTAAAACACTTTGTGGTCCCCCATTAGACCCAAGGGACTGGGTTGTTTTACATTTTCACGTTAACTATGGAAGCTGTCCCTGGGAGAGTATTTAGCCCTGGGTCACCGAGCTGACATGCAACATCCAGTCTAGTTTGTCTTGTCTAGTTTGTGTTTTCCTGGTATTCCATGTTCCATGTAACAACAGGTGAAGTGAATTACATTAACATCTATCCCTCTGTTCCTCAAATTAAAACAGTAGAACTGTTAGACTTTATCTCCTCTATAGCCAGTGCCTGAATTATTTACAATAATCAGCATCACCTACAGGCTCTTGAGTGCTCGTCAATACGATTTGTCACTGGATTGTATTTGCTGCTAGATACAATTTGATTGTAGGTCAAATGACCCCCCCCCCCCCCACACACCTTATGAATGTGTTGATGGATTGTATTATGGTACTATCATGAATATGTTTTGTATTTGAAGGCTATTTATAGAATACAACTCTTTTAGTCCAGGAATTTGTTCCTCATTTACTGATGCAAGGTTACTTTACCATCTACAGTAAAACAAGATCCAATATTGTCCAGATTGTAAATAACCAATTACCAAATGTTTTGTTTTCATATGACGAACAATTGACCCTAAATGATATGTTACTGCATTAATGTGGTCAAAGTCACTGGACAAATAAAAATAAAAGGTATCCTATGATGAATAATCACGTGCTTGAGTTGCCTCTCATATTATTTCTCCCCAAGAAACCTATATTCAGGGTTCAAAGTCACAGGGCATGTACAATTAAACGTCATAACAATAAATAAAGCCAAGACGATATGTAGACTATATTGTATTTCTTACATTTCGTAAAATCAGGGATGGCAAGCGATTTATGTACAGTCTATGGTCGTTGTGCTTAACAAAACGCGTCTAAGCATCATAGTAATTCAACACACAAAATAGTTGGAGCAACAACACTTACCTGTATATTGTTTCTCTATCTCCAGTGATGCCGCGCACTAGCACTGCGTTGCATGTCCGTAGCAACAGCAACAATTGCAAGCTACAAAATGTAATAAGAAAAATGGAAGAATAGCAGCCAGCGAAGTTTTGCGCCGTTGCGCAGAGGCGCGCCTGTAAAGAACTGTCCTTGGTGCTGAAAACAGACACGCTGGAGGGCTGGATGGATCCTGGGTTCTTAGAGCTTCCCAGTATTACACGATTTGGATGGGAAAAAATGATTTGCCGCCGATTCTACTGCTGAGAGAAAAGCGTTTCACTCTCTCTAGTTTGCAGTAGGCTATCGATTGCAACAGATAACGTCAGTGAAAATGTTGCGTTAAGAATTACGCATGGATGAAATTATTATAGTGTTTAACTAAAACTGTTTTAACATGTTTCCGATATTTTACTTAACTGAGGTGTATGGTTGTTGGGTAAACGTTCTATATAGGTAATAGGCCTACAATATATAGCCTTAGTATAGACGGACAGAAACACACATTGAGGAACCCGTGTTTACAAGGTGTGCACCTTGTTGACCACAGGTGTAAACCGACAACCGACAACTTGAAAGAAGAATAAGATAGTATAGATTCCAAGAACCTACGAGTTTGTCAGATCGTCTATTGCAGAGTTGTTGATGTGATAAGATTTAGACTTTATAAGCGAAGCTTCGGGAATAAATCCTCTTTTGTTTGAGCGCTAAAACCAAATTTAAATAAAACTTTAAAAACTAGTCTTTGGGGACTGTTTTTCTTCCGACGCTGAGTGGCGGAATTCTATTTGGGTTCCACACAAGTTGTGACAAGGTGGTGGCCGGTCCCAGATGGCAGCGACGAGCAGAGGGGACGCGCGCTTCTGTGATCGCCACGGGATGCACTGCGACCTTTCCCGCTTCTCTGCCAAAACCACCACGCAAGGAGTGGCCAGCACCGATGTGAATGCTACGTAACCCTTTTCTGTCTCTTCACATCGACAGTGTAACAAGATTAATAATTAACTTCATGGGAAGCCAATAATCTCTTTGCCCTCAAAGCTGCACGACACCCGTGTTTCACAACTAATTAAATCAGTTGTCAACCCGGTGTGTCATCTCCGTCCCTTCAGTTTCATTCTTGCCTTTTGACTACGGTTGGGGCGCCAGGATAAAAACTGCAGCAGACATGTGGCAAGGGCATCTGTCCTGGCAGGCCGGTCAAACCACTTTAGGCTGAAGCAATAGCCACTCTGGCTCAAAACAACATTGGACTGGACTGGTCACTAATGCTTGAATAATTAAAATAAACAAATCATACATTCATTTGGAAACTTGGTATACAACTAGTTATATCTTGTAATAGCCCATACGTTGCTTAACAAACGGCTATAGGCTATGTAGCAGATGCATAGGTCTACTGGTGAAGCTGGCTGGATGTATATTATTGCCCTGCAGTTGTTAAAGGTTCTTACGATTTAATTTACACTTGCCCTAAAGGGAAGAGCTAGAAAAGCCTTTTAGCTCTGCGCAGGAGGCATAGAGAGCAATACAAAGCACTCAGCAGCACTCATATGGGAGGGGGATTTGCTCTGAGTTTCAAACCAAAATTATTTTGTAACATCGCCAGAAGATTAATTCCAAATACAGACACAGAGGAGTGTACAGAATTTTAGCTATCTGAGACCATTGTTGTAGTCATTAATAAAAATGACTCAACAGCTTGTCCAGTTATTAATACTTGAAAGGAGGAAATGTGAACAGGTTATAAAGTTAACAGGTTATCAAGTTATAAATACCTGTAGTTTTGCTTTCCAAGCTCCTTTATTCCTATAGATTCAGCTGGTAGAGGAGGCATGGCAAATTGTCCCCCTCATGAAACTATGGTGAACTTGATTGAAAAAACAATGTGCCATTCGTTATTTCTCCCCAACTCCCAAATCCATTAATCCTTTAACACCATACTATACAATGCAGCATTAAAGGAAATCTTTAAAGGCCGCCATGAGAAATACAACCAAGTATAAAACCATGACAGCTAGTAACATAGAATAGGGCATTTAAGTTGTTAGGTACTTAAAGACATATCGATTCCTTTTCAAAAGCCGTGTCTCATTCTCACAATGTGTATCACACATACAATACTCAAGAAACACAAGAAAGCAAATTTGATTTGAAAAGTGTCTAAAAATGTATTTGAAAAGGGTTTAAAACGTTGTGTACCATGTAATAATATTCCAATGTAAAAGAATATGACCTGACTGAACTTCTGAAACAGAATATTTATTACACACATCAGAGACATGTAAAGTGCACTACATTACTCCCCAGTCTCACAGAACAAAGACGCCCACCTTCAGCACACAACAACCACTGTCTGTCCACTGAGTGAGTGGACGTGAGCTACATTGTTACACAAGAGAAAACTGAAGTGGTTAAACAAACCAATTACAAGCAGATTACATTAAAAATTAAATAATAAAAACAAGAGATGCTGTATAGTCACAAATTAACTTGCCTAATAGCATCTAAGATGATTTTCACCTTAGTAAACACATTTCTCTCATGTGGATCAATCTTATACTGTAGTTGCTCTGCCCCAGATTTTAGTTTCCCCAGGTGTCTGGATTCTTTCACACACACAGAAAGCCTGCGTCTCATGGCTGAAGGAAAATGTACATGAACAAACCCAAGATGTCTTTTAATTATTTCTAAATAGAAAAGATTGAGTTCCACAACTTTAGATATTTGGGTCGTCACAATACAAACAATTACAATTCAACTTTAACTTGAAATTGGAGGTCATGTTTCGGTTAGATTTTTGACTTTTTATGCATTTCCATATTTAATACAACACTTAGACAATGATTAATACACTTAATTCAATCAAATTACATCAAAATATTCTTATTAGCATTTTCAACGAATAATTAAATCCCTGGTGCTGGTGATTATTTTCCAAAGGTTGGGTTTAACAAGAAATATAACCTGTGATATTAATGTCACCGAAGCAAAATATTTATACATTTATCGTTGTAATATACTGTAATTAAGATACTAGCCATAAAGTATTTTAGAGAATGAACTTTGGGTTTTTGGCAAACTAATGCAAAATAAAGGATTCAAATATTTACAACATTTCAACAGTGACTGAATATAAATAGCATTTTGTTAATGTTTCACATCTAATCTTAATTTTCAAGTGTTCCATAAAGTGTGTATTGTTAAATTGAAAAAGACTAGTATTTATAGTTAAGGGTTTAAAATGACAACTCTTAAATGTAAAGTATATTGAACAGGAATGACATAGATTGCAAAACTTCTAATAACTTCATATAGCCTCTGGAAACCCACACAGGTGTTGAGATATGCTGGCTAATTAGACCTCTTGTCAGGCTGACATTGGGCGGAGCCACACAGTAAACTGCATTAGGCAAACAACCAATCAAAAACAAGGTGGCAGTCACCCCGGCCAATAAGGTGCAAAATATCTAACGCTAGCCATCAATCAAGTGTGGTCTGTACATGCCCACACAGTCCTGAGAGGAGGGCTAATAAGACACATTAACACACCTGTGTGTGTGGTCAGGGGCTTCAACAGGATGAACAAAAGTGTATAGGACTCAACAATAACATAGAAAGGCCCAGCGATATGGCTGACATCCTCACTCCATACTCTCCTCTCCTTCCCCCGAGGGTCCCATCTTCTCAGTCATCGCCTTGGCGGGCTTCAGAACTACATCCTCAACGTGTGGTTCTCCCTCATCTCCTGCATGCCCCACCACCTCCTCCTGGACCTCCTGGACCTCCGCCTGGTCCATATCCAGCTCCTCGAAGGAGGAGCCGCTGTTGACGGACTCATTGGAGCCCCGGTCGCTGCGCTGCCTGTGCGAGGGCTCCTCTTCCCCCGCCCCCCCGTCCGGGAGCTCCCGTAGGGGCAGTGAGGAGGCCAGGGAGGCGGCCGTGGAGGCGGCCAGGGAGGTCTCTCTGCTGTCCCAGGCCACGCTGCCGCTCACTGAGCTCTCGTCGCTGTGGGAGTCTGCACCTGGAGACACAGCGAGGGAACAGGCTGTGTGAAGGGGCTGATCATTGCTCAGCCTGAACTAGACTAGTTAAATTATTGATTATTTCATTATTTATCTGGTGGTCAAAGTAGCCTTACCACATTCACATTTGTAGCCACAAGAGGTCAGGCTTTAGCAAAAACAGATCCCCGTAGAGCATACACAGTATTGGCATGTACGTTGTGTTTTCTCATGAACGTCATGTGTTTTCTTATAAGCATTTGTTGAAGTAACACTGACAACAAAAAGGTCTTCTTGCAGTTACAAAAACAGGACCATGTTTGGCTGTAAACACAGATACATCTTGCAGCATTTGTGCGGCGCTATACATCTTACAGTTAGGATATGGACATAAACAAGATGGTGGATGTCAGTTTGGTGCACCTGCGAGAAGTTATTTTGGACAAAGCCCATATGGGAGATTAGACTTGTTCTCAGATCTGGGTGTGTACACATTGCTCCATTAGTCTCTCCTATGGCAGTATTTTATAACAGACTCCTCTACGTATAGAGTACTGTGCTTGATTCATAACTTCCACACCAATAATCTTAATCCACCGAAAATAATTTATATTAAAAAATAATAATAATAAAAAAAAAACACGTTAAAAGATCTTTCCAGTCTGAACAGAAAGAATGTTTGCCTATTTTTGGTACAGTAGCACTGTAAAAAGGTGTAGTATATCCCTCTCAACGGTGGGATTTTATTAGTGATCATTTTAGATTGGAGCTAAACCACTTATGCTAAGGTATTATTAATGTATAAACTACATATGAACATTTGAAGATTAATCAAATACTTGATTAAATAAGATTGACCTGAAATGTAACTATCTTCTGTGATCAGTCGCTGTTATCAGTGCATCAGAGGTTTCAGTTAATACCCTTAAACAGAGGAGAATGTGGATGCATTGGAATGTGCGTTGAGTAGACGAAGCTAATTAGCTTGTTTTTGTTATTTCCTCCTCACTGAGTTATTACAGAAATAAATAAAAGGGATATATTAATTATTCATATATTATCCTTTTAATACATACATCTTCCACATTACAGGATGCTTGGCATGTTTGACTACCGTTTTATAAAATCCACACAGATATTTATGCTAATAGGTTATTACAACGATAGCCACCCCAATTCTTCAGGGTCAACCCAGTTATTAAAACCCTTCAAAAGTCTATGCATGAGTTGAGCTTTGAGGGCCCCAGATTATACTGGTTAGACGTCACAGAGGGGGGAAATCTATATTATATCTTATACAGTACAAAGACCATAACATATTAGCTATGTCACTACTGTAGCATTTAACAACAATGTATCCAAATACTACATGTAAAAGTATTGCTTCTTCTGGAGAAGTCAGCCTATTACTGTCTGTAGCTCAATTTCCAAAATGCTTTCAAAATAATCATCCCTTATGCCCTCCTCAGGCATTTTTGTAAAATGTTCTCAAAAATATTATTTTTATTTGGTGATCATTTTTGATAGTGTTGCAGCTTCTGGCATGAATCAAAAACTTTTTAGTCAAAATTTTGAAATTTAATAATCTTTTACTCTTACATGTAATTTATACTATATGCATTTTGCACCCTTTCGACCCCTTTGTGGCAAAAATGTACATGCACACAAAAATCAATCAATCAATATTTCTTTTCTGCTTTTTATTTTAATCATAAATCAGCTAAACAACTTCAGACTTGGTCAAAACTACCAAACATTCAATTATTCTCAGAATTATAACCCTTAAAATGCCATTTTAAATATTTTAAGTATCTCATTATTTATTTAAAAAACACAAAACAATATATCATTTTTTTAACAAAATAAATAGTATGGGGGTGGGGCTTTGGTGGTAATTAGTTTTGGATATGTCAAATATTAGCAAAACTATTTATTTAATCGCATCTCTCTGGACACCTTCGTGGCCAGAACTGCCCCATGACTTCCATAAAACCAGTTTATAATATCACTGCAATTACAGTATAAACCCATGCATTCTGTAATGCAGTATTTTATTTTGAAGAAAATTTGTTATTTTTGACATTTGTATTGTATTTCACCACATTCAACAGTTTTCCCATTGCAAGCCAATGCATGAGATTCATATTCATATTAATGGGGCCATGTGGCTACCAGGTCCTGATGGCATCATTGGACCGTGACCTGCTGCACTCACTAGATTTTGAAGCGTGTGAAGCGGAGGCATGAGGATTAGCACCTCAAAATCTGAGGCCATGGTTCTCAGCAGGAATCCGATGGAGTGCCTACTCCGGGTAGGGAATGAGTCCTTACCCGGTGTTCAAGTACCTCGGGGTCTTGTTCATGAGCGAGGGAACAATGGAGAGGCAGATTGGCCGGAGAATCCCAGCAGCAGGGGCGGTACAGCATTCACTTTACCGCACAGTTGTGCCTGAAGGCACAGCTCTCAATCTACCGGTCAATTGACCTTCCTACCCTCACCTATGGTTATGGAGGTAGGGTCATGACCGAAAGAACGAGACTGAGGTACAAGACTATTTTGTTTGTGTGCGCGCGTGTGAATCTGTAAACACGCACTGATCATTTCAGGGATGAAAAAGGGTATAATTTGTGTCGAAGAGGTGCTTGAGTAAAAACATGGCTTTGCTGTACTCAAAAACAAAAACTGTTAGATGGTATATGAACCTGGCTGCTTTCACAGCCACAATATAAACATGCAGCTTGGCTGAGGGGTCATTTCATTATTGAGCAGAGAAGGAGAAAAACCTGAACAAATCACTCTTGGAGCCCCCTGATAGTATGGCATCAATAATATGAATGGCAAAAATACAAGAAGTTCATGAATCGGCCTACAATAGGAAAACTGTTGAATCTACAGTATAGGCATTTGCAGTGTTTGTTAATCATAACATCATATGTTTTTACTCATATTGAGCTTTGAGTATAATTGCAGCAAGTAGTAAAGCTGGAAGGTGTCCAGATGACTGCATGAAAAATACTAATGCAATCAAATCAATGTTGTCTTTGACATATCAAAGACTCTAATCTCCGCCAACTATTATTATTTACATATTTATTATATGGAAAATAATAATAATAATAATATGTTCTTTTTTAATCTAAATATTGAAATACTTCAAATAGTTACACTGGCATAACTGGCACTGCTTAGAATAATGAAAATGATTGAATGTTTGTTTTGAGCAAGTCTGAAGTTATTCAAGCTATTTCAGAATTGATGTTTGAATATTGGTTTTTTAGCAGTTTTTGTGCATGTACAATTTTGCCATGAAGGTTGTCAAAAAGGTAGTACATTTGAAGTGGGCACAAGGGTTAAGTATCTTGTGATGATTAATGTTAGGCCTATACATACAAATAATATTCCTAGTCCTTGCCTAATCCAAATCTACAGAATATGTAGCCATGAAGTCAATAACAGATGGAACTAGACAGGAATGTAATCTCACATTAGAAATGTAGATTTAAAATGGCATCTACTGTATAGTCAGGCAGACAGGCAAGTAGACAAACAGATGTGTGTTCATCTGTCTAAAAGGACAAATGAACAAAGCCATTTCAATTACATTTCATGGATATGATATGACATGATGTGATGGATGCTGAAAACCAAACCTTTTCAGGATGTCACATCTTCCTTTCATCCACAAAACAATTGCCCCTTACATAAATCACCATATTCTATGACTGCTGAAACAGTATTTTTCTAAAACAATAGCATGTTTCCCCAATACTAGACTGAACATGCACATTTCTATAAAGGGGTACAGTAGAGCGTTTGTTGAGTGAGCCAATATATTGGCTACATTTACCTGTCAATCAAGATGAACAGGTCATAAAGAATCCCTTTAAAGCCTGTAATGGAACTAATAATTGTAGAATAAAGACACTTTAGAATAAGTAAAATCATATATTGAGACCAGCGGTGCGGGAAGACAATTTCACTTAGGGGTGCTAAAAATTATAGACAGTGATTTTTTTAAGTATTATTTTTATAATGTAATTAATAGAATGATCCGGAGGTATCCCCAGCAAGATATAGGAAAAAAAGAACAAATAAATTATAGCCTAGTGCATTCTAGTCGCTCTCCCGACAAATAAGCATCAACAAAATACCGTTGTCATTTGGAGGCTATCGGAGAACTCGACATGAAACACCAAATGGGGCAAATACGGTCAAGTCATTGACAGAAAATTAAAAATAGCTCCTATCAAAAGTAAAATCATTAATGCGATTTCAATCTTTTGATAAACATGTGATTTACTGTAGCCCATATTATGCTATACTTGTTATTACTAAGAAACAGTCTACTACTATCTGGATAAAACATTTAAATAGCCCCATGTCCATGCTAGGGAGCATTTCATTACAAAGCACTACGCACTGGTTTTGTTTCTATGACAATATATTGAATGACAACATTAACCACCACTACGCAAGCTAAAACAAGCTACTGTATGGTGATAAAAGCACTAGAAAGATTCATTGTGAACAAAAAAGGCGAAGCACTCTGAAAAAACACTCTGGGTGCAGAGCTTTTTCTCTTGACTGCTGCATGTGGCCGCACACGCTCTATCGGGACCTATTGAAAAAATACGCTGGTGCTCAGAAAATAACCCTATGTGGACACTAGACACGGGGCCTATTATGACTTTGCACTACAGCACCAGCCCGCCAAAAGTTGGGGGTGCTGCAGCATCCACCTTCTCGCGCCTATGATTGAGACCAGTATTTAATTAAAACAATGTCAGCCCCATTGACATCCTTAGTCATTTGAATTTCAGAGCTAGCCTCTTGCATCCATTAAAATAGAAGTTGGGGCAAGATATGTAGAACAAACTGAAATGGCCATACATATTTGTATAGGGTGAGTTTTACTAGGTAAATTAAGGGAAAACACCTGTGTAGGTATATGACCACCACCTCTAAATTGACTTCAACATCTCTATGCGGTGGCTTTTTCTGTGGACTCTCTTTTACAGCTATGTGATTGTGCCATTTGGCACCATTTAAATAGCTAAGGAACGTATCTTCCATCACTATTTTAGAGGAGTCTAAGACACGGTGATTAACTCCTTTTTCCTGAGGTTTCACACCCTCTATAAAACTCATCCACACATCTGATCTATGTTTGCACTATATGTGTCACCCGAGACCACAATACAATAAACAGTGTCTCCAGGCTGCTTGCTGGGGTTAATGCCTCCATTTCTTCCATTCAAACCTTCCAGCAATCTAATTATCAGCTCTAACATCAGCAGAGCTGATCCTGTTCACAGTATACAGTCAGATATGTTTTAAATTGAAGCCTCGCTGAGGTTAGCAATGGGATGAGCAACAGCCTGCAGGTCAAGCAACAGGTCCGAACAGACCCACAGTGAATGGTGTTGCCAGCAATCTATTGTGAATGCAATTTGAGAGTACTTCAACATGGTGATAACGAGTTTTCTAAATTAAAATAAAGAAAGTGAAGTTAGTATTGTCTAAGTTGAGTTGTTTTGTGTACTGCACATAAAAGATGTGAGAAAGAATCACTCTGCAATTTATAAAAAAAGATTTGTGGTAATGTCTATTTGTGGTAATTTGATGAATGCCCCCAAAGAAAGAACCCATCGGTATTTTCTCTCTCCCCAAATGTGGAAGTAAAATGCTACCCCGGCGATGCCAGAAGTGCCTCTGAAAATCTTTTAGATAACATTTGCCTAAATTTGTCACAAAATTGGGCCCATTGGGATTATTATCAGAGCATCAATGTCTTGTTCTTCAAACTGTTTGAAATGGAGGGTGGATTTTAAGGAGGTAATTAGGAGTCAGACAGAACTGATGCATGCTGGGAGTTTGGAGAAGGGGGGATCTAGCTGTGAGGGAAACAGTGAGGGAAAACATTTCAGGAAAAGAATGAATGTCAGCAAAGAGCATCAAACCAATATTTGTTTACAAAAGAAGCATGGAAGACACTAGAAACTATGGGAATGTGCTGTACGCTATAAAGAGGACAATACATGACATGGCATTACGATATGTGCTCCTAACATGTTTCATCTTCATCATTTAAAAAAAAAAGTTATTTATTTAACCAGGAAAGACACGCTGAGATTACACATCACTTTTTCAGGTGTGTCCTGGCCAAGACAGGCAACAGCATCAGCACAACAACAATATAACATAAAATACATAATGCAAACATAGATCATTAATAACAACAACCAAACCTCTCTGAAGTTCTAAAAAAAATAACCAGCAAATACAGCGACAATTTAGATGATGCATAATTCCTTAAAAACGTGCTATCCCCCACTAATAATAAACAAGAAATGCAGCAACAATATTAAAGATGCACAATTTCTAAAAATAAAACACTGACAAGTGAATAGGCCTTCCTTCCATTCATTTCAATTTGTCTTTAAAAACATCCAATGTTACAAGTTTCTGCATTTTTAGGTCAGATTGTAAACCATTCCATGCAACAGCAGCTCTCATTTGCTCTTATACTTCCTTCTCATATTTTGATTTGCTGATTATTCTGCTTTGATTGTCTGTGAAAACGGTGCTCTATAAATATGGAGAATAAATATTATGTTCAATAAGAAAAGTTCTATTTGATGCAATATATGATAGCTACACCCCATTTATTGGAGCAAGCTTGCTCAGGTTAAGGCAGAGAGCACACTCGCGTAAACGAACAGGACAGCAAAGATACAGAATTTGTGTACCAGGCGTGTTCACAATATGACAGATATATATATATATATATATATATATATATAGTGAATATATTACTAATAATAGCAATATAGGAATACATCATTTAATTACTGTATAGTCTAAACAAAAACAATCAGCTACAAATTAAGTAGATGTGGTCTTCTGTTGTTCTGTTGGCCTTGTTCTAAGGAAACTTAAATAGGGTACTAATCACTACATTGTAGGTATGGACACTGTCCATGTTCCAAGTAAACATATTCTCTCATAGCCTATATAGCTTGGAGGGGGTCTAGCTGAGTCTATAAGTTGTATTTGTAAGTCGGCCACTTACAAATACAAATATGGTGAGGTTTTGAGAATGCAGGGACATTAAGTAGTCAGCCAGAGGCACAGATGAATAAAGATATATTGATATTTTACTGTATTCCAGGGCTGTCTGCTCTGGGAGAGGAAGGTGTTTTGATACATTTTTGAGACAGGAAGTGTGAGGGAAATAAGGAATTCTTAGACCAAATGTGATCTACCCGTCAATGGTGTTGAATAAACAAGCTTTAGGGAATTTAACATTCTAAAGAAAGCCATAACAAAGCCTGCAGAAAGGGTGAATGCACACACATGCACGCGCATGCACACACACACACCATGACGCCCGCCGCACCACCTTTTTATGGTTCCTTGGTTTGTTATTATACACACAACAGTGGTTTAAGACAACATCAAACTTAGTGGACTGCAATATTCTGTTAGGGAATATCTTATCTGCATGATCAAACAATCTGCAGGTCTGCATAGACAAATCCCCACAAAGACTGAACAAACAGGTCCCCTGAGGATCAGGAAAGGATAGGAAATATGAATCATTCAGTTGACAATATTTGTATAGTAGCTGATAGAGCCAGTGTAGAAATTCATGATAATTACCTTGTTTTGGTGTCGATGGTTTTTATCAGTAGCAGTAACCCTGCTGTATCTTTTCAATCAATACATTTGCTTGTGGATGGATTATCTCCCAGAAGTTTATAAAACAAATGTATTAATAGGTTACGAAATGATGTAACAACAGTAGGCTACTGCACAGACACTTTCACCTAGTTGGGGAATGCTGTCTACATAGCTCTATATAATTCACAGAAGTGAGTACTCAAGACAGACACAGGAAGCGATCATATAACCAATGAGATCAGTGTTGTGCAACCTGCCGTATTTGTAGTTTTAATTTAATGGTCAACTGTCATTGCACGTTTTAACGTCCGACTTGGTCATTGAGTTACGTAGTTGGTCGTCCTGCATGTCAATCAAAACACCTCGCTTGTCAAGTAGGCGGGTACTAATGCAGTTAGCCAGCGCTGTGTCCCAGACTTTACGTATGTAAAGGCTGGCTCTGCAAGACTAGCAATACACCAATAAACACTCATAAACTTTATTCTCCTCATGGTCAGCTATCTGCCCGCTGAAAACATAATGTGGCGTTTCCAATGTGTGGGGCGGAGCTTATGAGGGAGCACCACGTGGCGTTGAATGGAGAGGTGTTTTTGTTTTGATAGAAGTCAAATATCAACAAGGCCCTTCCAGAACGACTATGCCTTTAAGTGTCACAAAACAGATAGTGATTGGAAAATAGCTGCTTAAAATCGTCTTTAAGGTGTTAGTTGTGATGCCTTGACAGACAGTAGGCACAGCCTGGAGTGGCCTCCAGGGTGAATCCACAGTCAATGCAAAACAAATTGAGAGGGTTGGGAGGAATAGAGGGTGACTGACTTCCTCAGATAGTTCCTGACAGTTTAGTTCCACTGATTCATCTGACATGTGCATACCACCTGAACACAGACACAGCACACACTTACACCCACTGGTTGTATTCATATACAACCCTGTTGACTGAATATGCTTGGCTTACACATGTATACGCTCAACAAGATCTGTAGAGCAACTAAATCAAATCAAATCGCATTTAAATACACTCAGTTGCTTTACTGATGGAAAATGTTGCCAACATCCAACTGGTCAGTTTCCAGGACAGGGTTAAAATGGATTACCTGGATCAAGAATCAATTGAAACACTAGGGTGCTCAGACATACCGTAGCTTTTATGAGACTTTTCTCATAAATACAAAACAATAAAAACACGTTTACAACGACAATCCATGCTTTATTAGTTGAATAAAAACAAAGGTCTAGTGATAACACAACCAAGAGGACAGTCGTTGTTTATTTCTCTGATATTACACCAATCTCTGAAAAAGCAACTAGTGCAATAATACATGTCATAATAAAATAACAGTAATAAACCTAGACTGTAGGCTAAATCTAGACCATGTCTGAGACAGCCAATTGGACTTGCTGTTTCAAAACGTTCACAAGGCCATTGTAATGTAGAACTATGTAGGTTGTGGTGTCGTGGTTTACCTCCTGCTAGTAGTGTTACTAGAAGTGTTGTTTGCTAATTAATCTGAATAGCACCAGCTCTGAGTGCCAGGAAGGGTCCACGCCTCACCACTGTATACCGGTGCAGTTTTAATCATGTGAGCGGTACCGCTGTGCACTGCTCACTGTGCCCTGTGCTAGCTAAACATGTTCCCTTTAGCAGGGGCACACAACAGCACGGGCTTACATCTCTTTAGTGTTAACCGCCTGTAAGCTATGTTTGCCAGGACTATCACCAAATTCTTCACATCACCCATATGCTCATGGCAGGTAGCACCTCATCTTAGTCAGCCCACTGCCACCCACACTGCTCTGTCAGGTACGCACGCCTTTCCATATTTTTTTCTCTTTAAAAACCAAGATGATTTGTGCAGAGAGTTGATTCTGCCACAGTGTTAACCTGGAGGCGCCCCGTCACATCACTTCTTGAACGCATTGCGCTTGAAGAAACACACTTGCAGTGACAGAGCAATTATAGGCTCCGGCGTCGCAGGCGGCCAGGGGGCTCGCGGGTGCAAGTGGAGTGGGCGCAGCGTCGGAACATTACCCGCCGCCTCGTATTTCAGTCTCATGCATGCATCTGAACGGCTAACAGGCTGACTGGAGCGTGAGCAGTGCAGGCATTCAGAGGACAGGAAATTAAAGCTGTTTTCTGAAACTTTTTAGATGGACATTTGATTGAAACGGAGCACACCGTTATCAATCATTTGTGCCCATTGCCTCCATTTGTGTCAGTCTCCGGTGGCAATCATTAAGTTAAGGATGAAGAGGGGAAAATGGCAATCAGACGCATCGCTTCTGATGAGCGTCTGTGACGAGCACTCGTTGCCATGGATTATACCAAATACGCATTGTAATGCTCCTTGTAATTTCAATGGAAGCCAAAATGCAAAGCTTCTGGTCTCTTAAGTGGGCGTGTAACTAAGTGCATGTTGCTGTGGAGGCTGACGTAAGCAGCGCCCAGACAGCTACATCTACCATGCATGGCCTGAAACACAGTTTGCTGCAGACTGATCTGATACACACCCCCAGAGAGAAATAATGGGCAATATTAAAGTGAAATCCATTGACCTGGATGGAACGCTGGGACATTCCGGTTTGCATTAAGGGTGAAAAGTCGCCCCCCCCCGTTGAACCCTCTCTGTTTCCATTCTCAATATTGTATAGAGCTGTGTTTCTCAAACACATGCCCCTAGGGGAACTTGATGGTACTACAGGAAGATGAGAGAAAAGGGAAATCATAAAATTATGAAAAGTGTACAGTATAATTTCTTTAAAATATTTAAATATACATAGGGAAATGAATACTGAAATTCTGAATAGTGCTGAAGCTATTAAGACAAATTCCCAGAGGAGCTGAACTTCAAGACTGAAGCTAAAATTGTGAGTCTTAGTTCATGCCACTAATCAAATTATGATTTCTATCGAAGGAATTAATTATTTAGAAAGTATAGAAGCTTTAGGAAAGAACACTTTTACATTTGTGTATTGTGGCACTCCTCTACAGTATGCCGTTATTTGTATTTTACGACTACTACTACTACTATTACAACTACTTCCTGGGTCTGAAAATGTGAGCCCAATGCAGGAAGTGTATGAATAGTGAGCGTCACTACAAACCGGTTGTGTTTCGGCTTGGCGGAAGAGGCAGGCAGAAAATGCTCTAACAGTTTAGCTCGTAAGTGAAGTTACCAAGCGTTTATTACAAAACCAGGCATACGCAGCAACAGGACCAAGGAGCTGACCTGTAATGTCCGTCCCCCTGTCCTCATCCGAATCTTCATCTTTCACGTGACTCTTCACCTCTTCCCTCATTTCTGGGACAAAGAAGTCTGTCTGGCGGGAGAGGGGCACCATGTAGTGGATCCGCTCTGCTTTATAGATCTCCATGGTTGGGAATGCACACAGCTTCCTGGCCTGCAAGCAGAGGAATGGGAGACATGCGTGAAAGACTGTCCATACAGCCCTGAACTTTAGTGGTCACAGTTGGTTAAGGTAGGATTGTTACTTAGATAAACGCAAGCTTCAGTCTTTCAGCCATATTTGTTTTTCTGCTGAAATAGGAGTGCCGAGGTGAAGGCTATCCCTGGCTCGTTTTCTATTGGGTCGATGGGTGGCTCGATTGACTCATAAATTTTCTAGAGTTCTGAGGCTGGTGCGAAGCAAGGCAGCCTATGCAAATGAGAGCCCTTCTCCCTGAACCTGCGGCGATAATGAGAAGACAATACACACACACTGACAGACACACGCACCCCCACATGACACAAACATTGTCTATTTCCAAAGGATATTGTCTCTGAAAGTGGAACGGGAACAGGAAGTGATAGAGAATGATGAGGAGCGACCTGGGAGTATATTACAGACAGCACCCTCTGACTGTCTTGGTAAAACAGTAAGTCAATCACAAACGGTTTAACGTGCGTGCAGAGGTTTGCCTTCAGCAAAGTGAAACAAAGTATGTTTCTCCTCCCACTCCAAACACGCTGAACTGATGTAGAACTATATAAGAAGAACAATACAAAAGCAGGATAATTTAACATTTGCCAGGCATTCATGTACAGTTCTGGCAGCTATACATTTTTCATTAGATTAGATCCATAAATAGATATGGTTATACATGTAGCTACACATTTAAATACTTGTACGGTGTTTGTGCAGGACATAGGATACTGTAGCCTCATTATAGGCATGTGAAATAATTAATTTAATAAGCATATCACACGGCATATACATAATTAACCCATTAAAGACCAAAGAGCCCTTAAAAAAAACACATTCTAAAACTTAAGGCATTGTTTGAAAGCAACTTCCTAAAACCTGAGGGTTTTCTTAAAAACTTGACAGAATTGTCAATGTTCAATAAAACGTATTTCTCAGCCTATGAAGCAGATAGAAACATGAAGTGAAAATAATTTAAAAGCTAAACTAATTGCATTTAATTGGAAATAATTTGCCTTTGCCCTAATCATCAACACCATTTATACAAAGCTATAAATGCAAAAAATACACTAAGTAGGGAAGAGAGGGGGCCGGAATAAACACTTTTCAGATAAATGTAATTTTAAAAGATAATGTTACGTATTTTTTGTGATCAACACAATAATAATATAATATTAATATTGTCACAATTCGATGGTCATTGGTAGCCATTATTTTTAGTAGTTCCTGGAGGCATCTTGAATAAAACAAGGCATATTCCAGCTCATATAGCACCTAACCAGAAGTGATGAGACCCATTTTACAGAATGTAAACCATTATAGTGTAACAGTGTGGTACCGAAAGTACATTTTCCATTCATTTTCTCCATTGACTTTTCCGAAAATCCTTATATAAAAGTTTTAAGCTTGGAACCAAGCCAAACAGCTACGAGGTTGTGAATCAATGGTATATGCTCTGGTAGAACCCACAAATCCGTATGATATCAACCTTGTTTTAAGATAAACATGATTTATTTGCAATGTCACCGATAAGTACTACAGTACCCACAATCCTAAAGTGTAACAGAGATGTCTCTGATTGGTGAAGCTGGCTTTCCTGGTGATACCATCCTCATCATGCAAGCTTGCTTTGGCGCTTCGGAGCCGCTCGGAACTCTGAGAAGTTTGGCGCTCTCTGTTACCATGGAAATGTTTTAAACCCCGTCAAGTCATATACATATGTATATATTCACACACACACACACACACACACACACACACACACACACACACACACACACACACAATATGTTAACTAATTTACTTCCGGCACCAGAGCCCCCCAAAAAAAGTGGGGGGTCACTGATACGCTTTATGGTTGTGTGCTGCATGTACTGACAGAGCTTGACATATCAGACTTGTTTAATTTGTCCCCACCCCCCGCTCTCCCTTACACATTTCTATTCCTTGTTGACCTACCTGTAAGCATCCTTGAGCAAGATGCCTAACCCCCCACCCCACCACTGCTCCCGGTGGTTGGTCGCACCTTGCATGGCAGCAATCACCATCGGCGTGTGAATGTGTGTGTGAATGGGTGAATGTGAGGCAAAATACTGTAAAGCGCTTTGGATATAAGCGCTTTATAAATGCAGTCCATTTACATTAGGCACACTGTATCATTTAATAGCCTGTTATCCATTTTTATGGTATCATCGTTATTTTACGCAATCGTCATTTATTACTATGATTATTTGGCCTACTGTGGACAGTTTGGCTCCAGTGTGGGCAATATGGTTAAGCTCCCTGTTTACCAGTCATTGTGAAATTGGGCAAACTTGATGTAATCCTCTTGTGTAATATGTCTCACTCTCACCCACTAGTGTCAGCAGTCACATTATAATCTGTCAGAATCTTCAATGTTGTATTCGTTCTCAAAGAAACTGCTGTAGGCTATTCGCCGTCATTGTCCCACACTTTTTGCAGGTCCAAAAGCTAACAATGTGTGATGAATAATGCATTTAGCTTCCCTGCGTGTGTTTCAGTGAATCACAATGCATTTCATCCACCGTGTGTCTTCAAAACAATGTCACAATCTAAAACGCGCTCGCGTCTCATCGGGTCTTAAAGGGAGAAGCACGCAAATGTTGCATCCGGTCTCAATGGGTTAATATAGGCTACTATACTGGGCTTTGAGCTTTACTCCAGCCTTCTGACAGCCAGATAAGATTAAAAATTAAGATATGGTAACTTCTGATCTAGTACGTGTAGTAATAGGGCGTGTTTGCTATCTAAGCACAAATTCCCCCCAGCCCCATATTAGCCGGTTGTAGCTTCTTATAATACATCCATGGTTGTTGCTTTTGGGACACTCAGACGTTACGCTTTACAGCACTTTACTACAGTTTAGTAAAGTGCTGTACAGTCTGGGAAGCGCATCGTGC
>JAODTR010010518.1:0-29003 GCA_025399935.1 Amblyopsis rosae | reverse complement strand
CAGTTCTGAAGGCGAAAGGGGGTCAAACACAGTATTAGTATGGTGTTCCTAATAATCCTTTAGGTGAGTGTATACATTTCAGGTGAATGTACAAGGCTCCTGATACTCAAGGAAAATACTGTATATATATATATATATATATATACAGTATATATATATCCTCAAGCATTGCTTAGTCATCTGTAATTTATATTGGCACAAAATACTGTGTATGTAAAGTTTTGCATGAAAAAGCCAACAATGCTTTTCTTTTTGTTCCATCAGGAGAACTGAGGTTCCTTACTTGAGTTTTGACAGCGTTGGTTACTGCAGTGGCAGCATCTACCAGGTCCCGAGTTCTGGACATGGTCACGTCCAGGCTGAACCTCTGAGCGCTTACAAAGGCATAATAGGCTCCTCCATAGCTTATGTCAACCACAACCTCTCCAAAGCCATCGACCATCACAGTCACATCTGTCCAGAAATTACCCGTAACACACCACAGAATTTTAGAAAAATAGAGATTATATAAAAACCAGAGAAACCTTTTCAAACAAATGCCTACCTGTGGCGAACACAAACGCTGGCACACTGTGAAACCTCACCCCGCCAGTTTTACCATCTGAATACTCCACATAAGCCTTGACCAAACCACAGGGACAGTGTATGGTCACCTGGGTCTCTGGTGACTGGGGCTCTTTAACAAGCTTGTAGTCCACAGCAAAACGCCCAAGTGCAATGACAGCATGTCCACACATAGTGCTGTACCCCTCGTTGTGCATAAAGAGCACCCCCAGGTCCGCCTCGGGCACTTCGCTGTCCACTATCAGTGCTCCATACATGTCATAGTGTCCCCGGGGCTCGTGCATCAGCTGCCGTCTCAGGTGGTCTAGATTTTCCCTAACGTAGCGACGCTTGGACAGCAGTGTGTGCCCCTCCACCTTGGGATAGCCGCTGAAGATGACGCGTAAAGGTTCGCCGCCCGCGTGCATATCAACCACGGAGAGCACATCACCGACGTGAGGGGGAAGCTGCAGATCCATCTGACTGGAAGAATATAGCACGTACACGCATTAGTTAACGGCACGTGTAGTTCAGGACACTGGTATCTTCTCTATGGGGTTCCATTTCTGCCAAAGCATTTGCCACAATGTTCAGTCGATGATGACCGTGCGCATGTCAGTCGACATAGACATAGTATATGAGTGTGCATATACACTACTGTTCAAAGGTTTGGGGTCACTTAGAACATTGCTTGTTTTCAAAACGCCAGCTCTCAAAACGCCAATCTAAATGTCCACAGTGAAGAGGCATCTCTGGTACGCTGGTCTTCTAGGCAGTGGCAAAGAAAAAGCCATATATCTGACTGGACAATAAAAAGATCAGATTATGGTGGGTGAAAGAACACAGACACTGGACAGAGGAAGATTGGAAAAAGAACAAGACCAGCATCCCAGAGTCGCCCCTTCACTGTGGACGATGAGACTGGTGTTTTGCTGGTACTATGTAATGATGCTGCCAGTTGAGGACGTGTGAAGCATCCGTTTCTCTAGACACTAATGTTCTTGTCCTCTTGCTCAATTGTGCACTGGAGCCTCCCAGTTTTTTCTATTCTGGTTATTACATTTTAAGCCTGTAATGGAACCCACCATTTCTGTTTCTCCAGACACTCAACTAGTATTAATAAATACTTATTTAACAGTTTTTAGCTGTGCTAGTGCTACCCCTAATTGCACAAATGTTTTCTAATGGTCAATTAGCAGTTTACAATGGACTTAGTTAGCAAACACAACATCCAATTGTCATCGAAGTGTAATAACTGGGGGAGTGGGGCAGGGCAATTTAATAGCGCGACTGAATTGCATAATAAGGAGTGACCATGATTTGGTAGGCCTACTTATTTTGTATATCTATTTCATAACCATTATCCTGCAAAGACCAGCAGTAGGCTAAACATTCTGGCCTTAGTTTCGACTACATATGCCATGTGCATGCACATTGTGTTGACAAAGTTTCAATTAATTCTCTCAAATTGTGCTAGATTATATAATGAATTACCTGCTTCAAATCTTCTTGCAAAACGTTTCTCAACGGTTACATGGCTCTGGTGAGTACATGTAATGTCGGCAAACAGCGGACAAGGCTTTGTCATCAGCGCCCCCATCAGTTCTGGTGGACTATGGATTCTTCCCCGGCATGGGAAAGTTTTTTTTTTGGTTAATCCTACTACACGGCAAATAAAGTGTCTGTTTTTTATTATTTCACAGAGCAAGAGAGAGGGAGAGAGAGAGAGGGAGAGAGGAGACAATACGTTCACTTTCAGCACCCTGTCACTAGCCTTTTTGATTTTAACCCAATGTTTCAATTACAGACTTGCTGTGACACTAAGCAGTTTGCAGTGAAGTTGAGCCTACCTATTGCGCATGTGCCTCACCTGGGTGGGCCCATGGTGATAAAGAACTACTAGACCTTGGACAAATTCTCGCATTGCACAAAAAGTGATACATGCATGAACATAAATGATCTGCCTGGTGCAAGAGCATGTGTCTCATTAAAGGTGGCATCAGACATGCTGAAGACAGATTGTTGATATTTGACCCCCAAATAGCCATGTTTGCCAAGGCAGAGTAAGTGTTGTGTGGTGCAGTCTGTACCAATTTGTTGGTGTTCCCATTTATAGATCCAGGGCTGTGCCACAGAATAGCTATAGAATTTAACAAAAAGTGTATACGTTTACAAAAGCTGACTCCACCTTTAATCTCTCTATAGCCAACTTTATCATTAGGCCAATATTATGTCAACCTGCTCCTGGAGTAATTTCCGTAAATCAGCAGATACCCATTCTGTTAGGTTTAAATGCTGCAGTTTTCAAAAGATTTAATGCACAAAACGTTAGACAGTAAAGTTAAAGGGCGGTTTAAAAACAAATAACACTTTATTTTGATTGATTCTTTGTAATATGTATTTAATAATAACAGTATCAACTTCAACATTAAAAGTTACACTCATAAGGGTTTCCTGGGGCTTTAAATATCATGTTACGTTTCTGTTTATATGCAACTACAGTCTTTGGTAACACTCCCTGGTCACAGACGATCAAAATGGATGTCAAAATGGTTATTTAAAAATGTAAGGCACAGAATCAACTGACAGTGAACTACTCTCCGACTGGTTACAATTTATGAGTTTATTTTGGGTGGGAAGCACCATGTTGAAAACCTATTCTTCTGAAATAAAAGTCAGTGCGCTTGTACGGATTATTTCATAACTAAAGAGTCTAGTTTACTCTAGTTCTACTAGAGCCACTAAGATTCTATGGTTTGTGTCGGAGGATATGTCCATTCACTCAAAAAAAAGTGTCAAATAAGACAATAAAAGGGCCTCTAAAACAAAGTGCTTTAAAATCCTACAATTCCCTGGGTTGCTGTAGTTTTGAGGTAACATGATGTATGTCTGCATGCAGCCATCTGCATTATAGTGAAAGCTGTTTTTTAACAGGCCAGAATCCGGTGGAGCATGCAAAGGAATATATAAATTTTTTCAAAATTACATTTTCACAGTTGCAGGAAGGGTTGTTTCTAGTAGCAGTAAATGTTCAGTATTCAAAATGGCCCTTCTTCTCTCTCGGGGGAGGCAGTCTTCGCCACAGAAAAAGTGTCCTCCCTCTTGACTCTGGTCTTCGGGGTTGGAGTCTGTGGCAGCGACAGCCTCCTTTCCACAGCAATCTGAGAATCTCACCCATACGAGACTCCAGGACGGACAATCGACCGCCGAGTGCCCGCATACCTCCACTCAGCTCCAGCTTGGCTTCGTGAAGAGACTCAAGAAGCAGTGACTCTTCTTTCTCCACCCCTGGTCTCTGTTCAGAGGGGCTTCTCTCAAGCGGGCTTTGCTGACCCCCGGCCTTGTCGATCCGCGTGTCACTTTTGGTGATGCCGCTGTCGCATGACTTGGCCTTGTGCAGGCCGTTCTTTTCTTCATCTCCCCCTGCCTCCGCTGTGGCGGTGCTACCTGTGACGCCGTCCGGGTCGTCAGCCGGTCGTTTCGCCGAGCGGGCCGTCTCAGAATGGCAGTCGTCCTTCTGCGGTGCTGCACCTTGTTCAGCCAATAGAGGCGCCGCTGCGGCGGCGGTGGCGTTCCTAAACTTGGCCCAGCAGTGCCCATCTCCTCTGCAGGCAAAGCCACGCCCTGCCCCGTCCCCACCCACGGCCGAGTCTCACCGCCAGCCTCAATGTCCCTCTGGTGTCTGAACCTCCGGAAGAGCTTGCGAACCGGATGGTCTTCGGGAATGCTCAGAGACACTTTATTTTTCCCCCGCTCCTCTTCCCTCTTAACGTCGGCAATCTTTCTAAGGGTTATCTGCAAGAGGGGAGAGCAAAGTGATCTGTGCATTAGGTTCCTTATCAGTCATCATAGCCTATAAAGTATACACAAGTGAGTTAGAAATGCACATTGCAGAATAACTTTATTACACACATCATGTAATGCAAATACAAAGCAAGGATTATGTTTATCTTTAGATGTCATGGTCACAGATGCAGACTTCCCTGATACGACGACGGTCAGGTAGGGGGTATCAAACTTGAACACAAATGACAGAAACACAGGAGCACATATAAAGGGTAAGGAGGCCAATTATTATATATATATATATATATATATATATATATATATATAGTGAGCAGAGCAGTCCAAGCTCTCGTCTGACCTCTGCTGCCGGCAGCTGGCAAGGCAGGGTATGACGGTAACACACCTTTCTAGCATTTAACAATATGTAGCATTCTCCACAGTAGGCTATCTAGTTAAGTAATCACTTAACAACTAAGAGAAGGGAATAGAAGCGTGTTCAGGCATGTGTACCTTGTATGAACTAAAATGGTCTAAATTAATAATAGATTCAGAATGCTTTATTTTCACTCAGGCAGCACACGAGCCATGAATTTTTCAACATGTAGCATAGTACAGTTAGTAGCCAGTTAGTACTAGTTCTAGGGCCACCTTTATATGTTAACTTTATATGTATGTTTATTAGGCTTATTGAGTAATGCAATGTTTTCAAACAGATAAGACAAACTAAATAAAATATGTCATTTTGAAATGGAAGTACATTTTAGTGAATTTTACCCATTTGCGTAGATTGCAGGTGAGGATTAGGTTGCAGGAGAATGAGTTTGCAAAAGCTGTATAAAATTCCAGCACCTTCGTCAAAGCTTCTCTTCTGATCACATGTAGGTCACAGTATGTCAGAGCGCGCACGTTGGCACAAGCGCGTGCCAGTCTGGTCTCTTTCCAGAAGACGTCCCCGAACACATCACCCTTACCCAAATAAAGGTATATATTTATATATACGTTATATTAAATTACAACAGGCAAAAAGGACTGAGGACAACATTATATGTCTAACTTTTATGTTAAATTGTCTACACTACATAATGTAGTCTAAATTATTTTACAGAGGAAGGTACCCAGGAACAATAAATTGATATAGGCTACAGTTACATTTATAAATGTGAATTATGATATTCAGCTATTGATGTATGATAGTGAAGAAACAAGGTGCATTTCTTGGTATACTTAGTAGGATATAGTATATTCACAAGATCACAGGCCAACAGATTTGACTTCTTTAAGACATCATACTGTATTTAGCACACACATTTCAAGGAATCTCAAGAAATCCTATGTAGGCCTACTTTAAGCGCATGGGCATAGATAAGCCATAAACCAGTCTGCATCCATAATAATGTTGGCTAACCTAGGATGGCAACGACCTCCTCGTCCTGGATGACTTCAAGTGAACCAGATATGACAAAGCACAGGGTGTCGACACTCTCTCCAATGTGGAAAATGAGGTCTCCTGGTGCAGTGTGTAGTCTGGAACTCCACAGCCAGAGAGCGCAAACATCCATCGCTCGCAAGACGAAACGCAGGGTGGTCATTGAACACTTGCCTGTTAAGGTGGACACAGATGTCTGCCCGCATGTCCTTGGGACAAATTGAGAGGACCTGGAAGAGGTTCGGAAAATGTAATGTTTACTGCTTTTGTGACGTTAGCTTTATGTGAAGTTGCAGTTCATTGTGCTAGCACGCAAAGAGGTAACGCTAGATGTTATATCTCATAAATAAAACTGACATTCAAATAATAAAGTTGATACACCTGTGTATTGCAATATTATTTGCCACGATGTCCAGCCCCATATTGACATTAAAAAATATATACAGAACAAGACAATGAATAGAAATACAAAATGAAGAATATATCTAAATAATCAATTCATGCTTGCTAGGGATTTAGGGTTACTTTTCGGTACTTAAAACCTGCTCATCCTGTAAGCACAACGTATATTGTACCTCGTACCTTATCTGTATCAATGCCCTTTGACATAGCCCAGGTAGAGACGATGAAGTCCATGACTCTCTCACTAAGACCTTTAGGCACCTGGTAAAGCTTCAGGAAGTCGCGCACGTTATTGAGAATCTCATGGTAGCGGTTTGTGTTTGTATACATCTGCTGAACGATGGTAGTGACGTTACCGAAGATGGTAGCGTACAACAGGGCTGAGAGAAGAGAGGAACGAGAAATGCAGCATCTATCAAATACAGTACTACTAATTGCCAAATAGCACCTCCAGAAATCCTGAATTTCCACCCCATCTTGAGCCTATAGAGCATGGTAGAGAAGTCAATTCCAGACAAATCAACATCTGTCCCTTTAAGAATCACACAGTAAAAAGGGGACTGGTTGAAGTGTTTGTCTAAATGATTTGTACACGAGGGTGTAACTAAGGTGCTGTATTTCCAAATAAAGAGTTAAAGCCAGAGCAACCTCCATTGTTTCACTTGAGCACACACACACACACACACTGTACTGTATATTACATAATATAATTGTTACCTCTAATTAACCAAAAATAAAGCTTTGCATTCTTGCCAATTCTAGCAAAACAAAAAAAAGTACTTTGCACAAATACAGAGCAGACAGCATGTGTGATATTGTGGCTAAATATCTAAAAATAAAGGCACGCACAAAGGCCCATACACACAGTACTGAATATAGTCCTCTCCTTATTTAGAATGCACATTTTCTCAGGAGTGCTACTGCAACACTACATTGACCTCAATGAGTCAGTTAGTTCCCCTTATCGCATCGTTTTACCCACTGAAGTGAAAAGCAACGTCTGAATGCTTTGTTCTAGCATCACAAATGGTAGCTATATATCTAAGGTGACGGCCCATTTAATACACTGTAGCCTGCAGGCAGAACCTCCTTTTTCTTTATTGCGCATTCTCTAAATCCCTTTCGCATTACTACTGTAGCTGTAGCAAAACATTTATAGGCGCTACTTGAAGCCGACACTTCGTTTGACCGAGTGATCCCTGTGATCCAAATGTTATCAGAGTAATTTGTGTTTATTTCGGAAGTGAAGTCCATGAAGTGTCGTTGTCAGTTGATGTTTGCCTCACTCCATGGACTGCATAGCTTTACATGTGACTCTACCTGAATGGGACAAACAATGGGCGGCTTACTGTGAAAGCAGCAAACCCAAATGTACAGTAAGGCTATAATATCATACTGTATGTTAAAGAAAACACAGTTTAATGATGACACATTAATACTAAAAATACTCACTATACAGTATTCCTAATTTCTTAAATTATGGTTCTGCAACACCTGCAAATTTCAGTTCTATACCAAATGGTCACTTATTCTGACTAACGATGAACATTTAGCTAGTTGTATATCTTCGTAGGCAACAGTTGCCCAGCCTTTTCTAAATGTGAAACAATGTAGAGATCACTTGTCTCTTATTCAGTCAAGGTTAAGATTACTGTGAATTCCAGCATCTGCCCTTTTGAAACCATAGCACTACAACAATGGTGAAACCTGTCGCATACTCGCTGCTTTTGTTGAATCCGTTAACAGTGTGAAGCTGAGGAAGCCTGGCATTAATGGCTGAAGCCTCTTTGTGGTGACTTGGAGACTGTGATCATTATCAGGCCTGTCAGGCTATGGGAGCCCACAGGGGATGCTTAGCCTACCCGGGAGTAATGGATCCCTCCCTCAGCAACATGCAACTATCTTAGGTACTGTACTGTATGTTGTTCACAGTGGATGTGCCACTGTATCTCAACATGGACCAACTACTATAATAATAGTTATAATACAATAAAAAGGGAGAAAAAAAAGATATTATAGTTAAATATGTGATAAAGGATATGTAGTTCAAAATGATTTGTTAAATGCAAAAATATATATTTTTTAAAGCTTCTGAATGTGTAAAGTACATCCAGTCACTCTCTGTTCCTACAATTGGATTTAGTTTTGCTTTTAAACAATGTTATGTTATGTAAAATGTACACTTGACAATGTTCTGGCACCTGGACAACTAAGTGAACAGGGCTTTGAGCAACACTGTTACACATTTGACACACAGTGTGCCATCGCTGCACGGAGGAGGAGCAGTAGAGTACAGTGTGAGCTATGCGAAGTGCAAGAGTGAGCCACTTGAACAAAACCAAGCAATGTTTGCAGTGCTGTTTTCTGCCTCAAGGGGAGAGCTAAACACTAAACTTGATTATTAATAATAATAATAATAATAATACTAATACTAAAGATAATAACAATAATAACATAATATGCTTTATCCCTTCACTTACATACAATAATTGGAACTCAAAGTGCTCTATAGTAAAAACATAAACACCTCTTCCTATAAGCTAATTATATTACAGACAAGTGAAATGGTTACAATGGTCCTCCTTGTCCATAACATGATAATTACCCTGAAGGTACGCCTGCTGCACCTGAGTGCTTGGAGTGCTATTGCTGTAAAGCATACTTACAGCCCACCATCATCATGGCCACGGAGAAGACCTTCTCAGCGTCTGTGGTTGGAGCAATGTTGCCAAACCCGATGGTAGTCAGGCTGGTCATGGTGAAGTAGAGGGAGGAGATGTAGAGCGTGTCCTTGTTGGGACCACCCTCCCACCGGCCCATGCCAGTGGCGTTACAGCGGTACGGCGACCCAGTGCTGAGGGCCAGCTGGTACAGCCAGCTTGATGGCGTTGGTGGCCTCGTCTATGACCTCGTGGTCCCCTATGCTGTACCAGATACAGGCCAGCCAGTGGGCCACCAGGCCAAACACACACACCAGGAGAACCAGCATGGCTGCCCCATACTCCAGGTAGTGGTCCAGCTTTCTGGCCACCCTGCCTAGCCGGAGCAACCGGATCACCTTCAGTGACCTGAACAAGCTGCTGAGACCCTACGGAGATGGATGGACGGGGGACATCGCAGGGTTAGTCTCACTTGACAACAACATGGACCACAACAGCATGCTTACAGCAAAAGTTATGATATGCAATATGCTAACAGCACTTTTTCAGCAAGTAAGAAATGCTTGCATAAGCACACGCTGCATACTGTTGTACTGCATGTAAATAATTTAGTTTCTCCCTGTTTTCGGGAAATTCAAACTTCTCAAATGGCATTCAGAAGTGTCTTCTAGAAAATAATATTTTATTTGTCAATTAAATAATATTTAATTGACAAATTTCTGTCATGGAAATTCCTTTCTTCCATTAATATTTGGATTCCACACTCATCCCTATATTTACTGGTGTGCGTTAAATTCTTACTGGGAGTACGTGCATCTCTTCTGTACATGTGCTATTCCTGTTCAAATATGAATCACGAAGATGCCTTGGCGATGAATGCCCACTGATGGAATCCTTCACACAAGACACAGACAAAGAACAGAAATATAAATGCATTCTTTCTATTAAACCACTGATACAAATGTATAATGAAAACAAACCAAACAATGAAAATATTCCCACACTAAATCAATAATACAACTTTAAACAATATAAAACTAAATACGTGACCTGTAATATAGTTATTTTCGATTATTTTTTTTAAGATACATTCCTTGATTTGTGTCAAATGTAGTTTTAGCTTTAAGACAAAATATCAAAAGAACAATGAGCTAGGGCAGATATATGGGGCCTCCGTTACAGTATAAGTACCACCATCAAGTACCTTTACACCATAAACACGTGGGAGACCAGAAACGTACGTAGAGTCTACAGTAACTGCAACATATTCCAAACGAATTACCTCATCAACATTTTCAAAAGCATTGATGATGTCGTATGGAAGACAGGACAGCAGGTCGATGACGAACCACGTCTTCAGGTAGTTCATTCGGATCAGCCTGGCGTCCGATATGACATCTCCGGCGAGGCCCACAAAGGTAGTGTGAAGGTTGAGGACGATGTCGACAAGGAAGATGACGTCCACCACACTGTCAACCACCAACCAGGCCAGACTGCTCTGCTTGTAGGGCACCATGATGGCCGTGTAGAAGGTGAGGATGAGGATAACCCAGTCCCATGTGGTCTTGAAGGTGCAGTAGTGGAGAATGATGTGGGGGTAGTCTTAGGGGCTTCTTGCTTATACTGAGGAAGAATGTCTGATCCCAGCTGAAGAGCCTTTAGTGGAGACACAACAATGTCAATGTCAAATGTATTTATATAGCACATTTAAAACAACCATAGTTGACCAAAGTGCATACACAGACGCAAACATACACAGACAGGACAGCGTATCAGAAGCCAAACTCAATTAGGATTAAAAGCCAAATTAAAAAGGTGAGTTTTAAGCAATTACTTGAAAGTAGATGAGGTCTGTGCAATGGTAGACTATTCCAAGGGATGCCAAAATGGGTGTTATGTGCTCCCGTTTTCTTGTGCCCATTAAAAGACGAGCAGCGGAATTTTGTACAAGTTGGAGCCGCTTTAGGGTAGACTGATCTATCCCGAAGTACAAAGAATTACAGTAGTCTATCTTAACTTTCTAAAAATATTTCGGAGAAAGATAGACTTTGACTCTGCTAGAAGTCTTAAATGAAAAAAGCTAGATTTCACTACTGAGCTCATTTGTCGATCTAGCTTAAAGAAGCCCTTCAAAGATAACACCAAGATTCTTAACAGATGATCGACTATAGGAGGCTAGAGGGCCTAGGGAGAGAATCACCCACCAAGTGACCTTGTCCACAGATTAGAATCTGTTTGATTTTCAACAAACAAATGATTACCAACCAGATTGTTGGAACAAAGTAATATCTCATATTCAGTTGCATCCAGCAAGTTTGAAGTATTTTAAATAAGTTTAGCCACTGCTCACCTCAGCCAGTCTGGAGTGCTTGTGGTTGACCTCTGGCTTGCTTAAGGGTGCTAACTGTTGTACAAGGTTGCGGTTGTTAGTTAGTGCTCTTGTCAGTCTGGCAAACTTGGTCCATCCTGCATAGAGATAACATGTTTGATTGCTGTCCCACAGCACAACATTTTATTTACGACAGTTAACGGTGGATATTTAAAAAAAGGTCACATAAAGGAAATGTTCTACAGAATACCATGTATTTACTAGCTCCCAATTTGATTCCCATGTGGTCTGATCTAGCCTTCTTTCTGTTTGATTTAAAATATTTATTCGCAGTACCACACAGAATCTCTAGAGATATTTCACTGTGTCAGTATAGAGTCCTGTTCACTGACCCAGACAGACAGTACTTGAACAGTTGCATGTTACTTACCAGAAATAATGCCAGTGATGGTCACCTGTGTGTTATTGGGAGTTTTTCATACACAATGGGAAAAACATAATACCATCACCGGTATTCATCACCATCATGGTTCATCACCATTACCGGTGATGAACAACAGTTACTGAACTGAACACCTTGGTTTTCCTGTGCCCGTTGTGTTACTGTACATGGTTCTTCTGACAAGTCTCAATGTGAAAATAAAATAATCACCACACACTGTATTACCTAATCATTACCTAATCATCACCACACACTGTATTACCTTGGGTTGATTCATTTTCGATAGGCTGTTTGAAAAGTGTAATGTCTTTGAAAGTGCAGAGGAAAAGCACCACCTTATTGTTTTCATTTCTGATAGGGGCTACTTGCATATAAAGCCATATTGGTGTCCCTGGATACATGAAAAAAGCGCATTTATGGCATTATTGACATCATAATAATAATAATCACGTTCGTAATCATGCTCATGCCATTTCAAAAGGAGACTACTAATCATATAGCAATATACTTACTATTCTTTGTATACAACAGCACTTCAAAGAAATTAGACTTATAGTTGTCAAAAGCCTCGCTATTGTATCTATAGTCTTCTTATCAGTCAGTTCTCCATACATGAAGCTGCATTAGTCAAGAGGAGGAAGTAAGAAAGTATTCACAAATGTTACTGGGAAGAGAGCGAATGTAGCAATCATTTGAATGCTTGCTGTATTTGTTCAATTATATTTGTATGCAGGCAAATGTAAATCGTAATGCTTAATGTTAATGGTTTATCTTATTCTCATGCAATATTAAATAAATGGCAAAACGACAATATTTGTACATATTGCTTCCAGGTATAGAATTGCCTATAAATTATATGAATACAATTGTGCATTCATGGCCAGCATTATAGTGTGATACACTACAAAACTTAAAATAACTAAGTTGTAGTTTATGCACTAATAAGTATTTGTGTATAGGTAACAGAAGGCATCTTACTTGCAAGTGCTGCTTCTGTGCATGACTTCTGCTCTGTGGTAGCCAGACAATTTACAGAATCCATCGTTGCTATATACTACTGGCCATTCCACTATTTGTGCATTTCCCAAAAGAAAGCTAGTTTCTGCAACGAATATACAGACATGCTAAATAGAAGGAGGGGAATATAAAGTATTCAGTTGAAGTTTACAATCGTTATGTAGATACACTAGAATAGCTCAAATGTAGCCATTATAGCTCAATATTCTCAAGAGAATTCAATGGATTTAATGAAATACATTAACTGTACTCTTGAGATTAATTTAGTTTATTTATGATTTCAAACATTACAATTTCAGAAATTTCGTCCACACATACTTATCGTGTGCATGTAATAATAATTACATGAGTAATACATAGGCTACTTAATTACTATGAATATAATTGTTATTTGAACTTTATCGTATGAATAATTATTTGCAGACTCATGACCAACCTTAATATTCGCGAGCATCATACTGCATTTACATTTTTTGGTAACATATTATTATATTAGATGCCTACAACAAAGACCTCCTTCAGTAAAAAAAAAAAAAAACTGGAAATATTTTGGGCTTGCAAAAGTATAAACACCTAATTGATTCGAACTTGTAATTCATGTTCATCTATCGAAAACAACTTACCACTTGAGCGCCTAACAATATTTTCCAGAAAGGTGTTCTGCGGTGCTACCAATCCTCTCTTGCCCCCATGCATTCTGGGGTTTTGTAGAATAAATACAAAAATTCGGTAATGCTGGAGGGTCTGCTTAACGCCTCTGGTCCCATCAGCGCCTCTGCCTGCATGTGTGTGTGTGTGTGTGTGTGTGTGTGTGTGTGTGTGTGTGTGTGTGTGTGTGTGCGTGTGCGTGTGATGAATTGAGACCTGCGCGCATGCTGCGCAGAGGGTTGGCCAATTTACCTAATTTCTAATTGCACAAAGAGTGCAAATACAATATCAAAATACACAAAAACCGATATCAAAAGACTCATCTAAATTCGTTTTCACTTCATGCTCTGTAAATTTTTATTTTATTAGCAGATTTTTATTAGTAGTGTTTCAGCGAGTAGGCTAGACATCCGCGTGTGTCTCATTAGTTACTGTAGCCTATGTTATTTGATGGCGCGCCATCAAGCGCAATGTGCAGCGTTGAATATGCATAAAAATGCTGTCTTCACAATGCTGCACAAAAAAAACGGTTTAATTTGTCCAGCTACTGATACATATAGACAAAATTCCTGATAATAATGGGATTATTTAAAAGGCAGTAGTAAAACTGTCAATTGAGTTTTAATTTGTCATATTTCGAGCATATTTACCCATATCTCAGTTGTCACCACATCAACCCTGTTTGCAGATATGTTACATGATAATGTTTTATGTTTAATACTTCACCACACACTTTAACCACAAATTAACGTTGATAGAAAGCTAGAAATGCTAATCAAAGGCACGCAGCAAGAAATGCGAGTCCAGAGTGTATATTCCCCTAGCATTTACTCTAATAATAATGCAATTCACAATAAATCCAGGAGGTGGCGGCAATTAAACATATTCAATGTCTGAGAAGACGCTAACCCGAAACAAAGGGCGACCAGGAAGCAGTTGACCCAGTGGTTGTCTGCTGAATTTGTATTCGTCAACTGCCAAGTCTATGTTAACTGCTAACTGACGAACGTTGGAAGTAGCTGTGCAAATCTGCATTTTAACATCATTTATACGGAGTCGCACGTAAAGTTGTGTTTGCATGGGAAAACCACACCGTATTCGCCGCTGAAATACATGGTGTAGTGTTCTTTCTCGGTAGTGTTACCGCTAGTGCATGTTTTGTTTTACCGTAGCTCGGGGGAATGGATGATAAGTCATTCAACCTGCATCATCTCATTTACTACAAGTTACTACCAGTGCAACTGATGGTATATTTATTTAATGCTACCATACGATTTTCCTATGATATGGTCTACTAGCATAACTTTTGATTGAAAATATCACGCGTTTCTTATTAATAGTCATGGCGAAAGACTGTTTAGATAAATTTGTACGACTGTGCAAATACCTTCAAGATCCTTGTCATGTTGCGACTTTTCAAAATATATGTGGCGTCACAGGAACATTCCCAGATACACTGAACAAGGCGGACGGTCACCTCTCGCCCAGGTGTGAAAGCGGAGCCGCCAAAGATGTTGGGGACCAGGAATATCCCCGGCAAAGACACAGCTCAACCGTTTTAGTAAATGGAGAAGTCGGGTCCGAATCATGTGGCGATGCAACCGCAACACATACCGACAAGGAGAATACTGGCAGCCCCGACGATGCAGCTAATACTAGGGCAAAACCCCTCCGTAGAAACTCGCTGACTGGTGAAGCAGGGCAGGAGTTCATCATACACAACAAGTTTCTCTTCTACCTATTTACATTTGGAACAGAGCTTGGCAACGAAATGTTTTTTATTATATTTTTCCCTTTCCTCTATTGGAATGTCGACGCACTTGTCAGTCGGAGGCTCATTGTAGTATGGGCCTGGAATCTGTTTGTGGGACAGTCCACGAAAGATGTAGTTCGCTGGTCACGGCCTGCGTCCCCACCTGTGGTGAAGGTAGAGGTGTTCTACAATAGCGAATACAGCATGCCATCCACACATGCAATGACTGGAACAGCGCTGCCTTTCTGCCTTTTCTTTCTGACATATGGACGGTGGCAGGTACATTGAACAAACTAAGTGTTCATTTAGGACTGAGTGGTGTGTTCATCATACATAGGTGATGTGTATGCATGACAAAGTTAGCCCTGAGGACATTATGTTGTCATTATTTTAACACTGTTGTATTCTCACGATGACATGGTGTATCACCTATTCAGCTATTTACAAATGTATGTCGCTTTGGATAAAAGTGTCTTCTAAAGGCTGTAAACGTTGGATGTGTTATCTGGGGTTATGGTCAAAATGTATGTCTATAAGCACATATACAGTGGAGTTTGAATGTGTAACAATGCGTTCAAGAGTCTTTCAAACCCATCTCATTGTGATTCTTCGATGTGTTTCTCTATGTCTGGTGTCGCTTTCTCAACAGTACTCCTTCCTGCTTGGATTGTGCATGGCTCTCAGCTGGAGTGCCCTGGTCTGTGTGAGCAGAGTCTACATGGGTATGCATTCAATCCTGGTAAGGCCATACATGATTCATACTGCCATCTAGCGGCATTACTCTTCTGTGCAATAGTCTAGTGACGCTATTGAGCACATGCACATTCTCTTTACATCAAGTCTAAAAGAACACACCTATTCAAACTGGTCTATTAGCATATGCATGTTTCTTAAATGTTTGTTTTTATTTAGTTTGCTATTGACTACTTACATGATTGACGTACATGTTAAAAACGATGTATTGCTGCTATTGTTTTTATTGTGTACGTTGTAAGGTTTCCTTGAGGTTTTTGAAAGACACCTATACATAACATTTATTATTATTATTATTATTCCTCCATGTAGTATGTATGTGTCGTTGACCCCGCTCACAGTTATACTATACAAAGCCATCAGTGCTTCTTCCTTGTCATGCCATACCTCCAGAGAGCAACCTCTCCATGAATGGTTCACACCATATCACCATATTTCTACAACATAGTACAGAGGCCTTGTGATTGGCAGAGCGTTCTCTGTGATATTGTTCATAAACCAAAGATAAGATTAGACATTGGCCGTGGCAAGGTTGTAACGCTGTTGCGACTTTCATCATCGTGTGTGTGTGTGTGTGTGTGTGAGAAATAATTTCTATAAATCCTTTAGTCTTCCATCTTATAAATCTTGCATTATAATATGATTTTAGCATTTCTTGCTAAGCCAGTTTGAATGCCCTTTTTCAGGAAGTAATTGCAGGCTTCCTGTACAGCCTTCTTGTGCTAGCCTTCTTCCAACAAGTGTTGGACAAGATAGACAACTTCTACATGGTGAGCAGCTATGCTCCTTTTGCAATCGTGTTTCTCCACGTCAGCTTGGGCCTGGTGGCCTTCTCTCTGGATTCCTGGAGCACCTCTCGGGGCGACACCGCTCAGGCGCTGGGCACTGCCGTCGGTGCCGCTCTGGCCACCCACGTCAACCACCAGCTGGGCCTGCTGGCGGACCCAGCGCTGTCGGCCTTGCCCCTGAGCCTGCCGCCCCTTAGCGCTGCCTTGCTGCTGCGCTCCCTGATGCGCTTCCTGGTGGGCGTGGCCGTCATCCTCATCACCAGAACAGGGATGAAGGCCGTTACTATTCCGCTTCTGTGTCGCGTACACGGACTGCCCTCGGATGACGTACGCAAAGCAAGGCAGCAAATGAGAGTGGAGCTGCCCTACCGGTATATAGTCTACAGTGTTGTGGGTTTTAGCTGTGTCTGCATTGTTCCCATCTTCTTCAGTGTTTTAAACCTTGCCTGAGTGCTTACAGGTCCATTCCACACCGCAACCACAAACCAAATTCAAAAATTGAATTGTGAAGTGCCGTCTGTTGAAACCTCTTTAGTGTTTTCTAGTCTCTCCGCCCTTGTAGTTAAAACCAGTATTACACAAGCAGTGTTTTCATAACATAGGTTTTCACTACAAGGGAAATTCCACACAGATCAAAGAGTGTATCTGTAACAAGGCAAATGCCACACTCTACCCTAGTAATGCTCAACATAGAATGTAGCTCATTTGAACCTTGACTTTACTGTGTAAAACAGTGACTGGCATTTTTATCTTATCTATAGCCATGTTTGATAGTGTTTTGAAATCGAGCAGTCAACTGTACAGCAATTTCTGTAATGTAATGACTATGTATTGTCTAGTAATTGCCTAATAATAGTTAAATATCCAGATGGTATGCAATAACTCATACTGGTATCCTGCCTGACCCATATAGCAGCTTTGACATGGCTGTGATGTGCAGTCCCAACCAATACCTAGATACAGTCATCTGAGGGTTCATGCTGTGTATAATTGTTCAAATTGTTACTACTAGTTAGTTACTACTTTAAACTAATTTATTTTACTGTATGTTTCTGCTAAATCAGTATGTTTTTGTTATGTTATTGGTTGTGTGAAATCTGAACTATTGTCTTAGGTTTTAATTAAAATATCAGATAATCAGAAAATTCCATGATTTCAGAGCAATAATAAAATTAATGTGTGAATCCTTCAACTACTGATTTATTGTCCTATTGTCATGTGACAATGTAATCCCTGGGAGAGCCTATTGGAGTTGATTATTAGTAACAATTTCTTCAATAAGACAAATGCAAAGTGATCTACAAATGAAATTTCACAGTGTAACATTACTGAATAATAATAGGGGAGTATTATGTAGACTTATAATTACCAGTAACCTTAGGTCCTATCTTACAGCCCTAGCTGACATACACAGTTACAAATAAACGTGTGAGTGTTTGATGTGTAGAAAACATATTTACTGTAGAGAAATAGCTCTTACACCCCTGTAGATTGTTTAGGCTTATTCCCGACTACTGATTGACTCCACAGATTTGAAAGTGGGTCTTGGTGCAGCTAATTATTTTACAGCCTAACAAACTTCAGGTGAATCCTCTCAGTTTACATAGTTTAAAAGATCCTCCGTACCGACTATGATTACAATGTTGGCTAACATGCTATTGATTACCCCTGACATTGCATTGTATTAAATATGTATTGTATTAAATCATATTTTATTCGGTTTCTATCTGAGTTTACATGACGCAAGTTTAATTAATGAAAACCTTTATTTTGAAGAGTAATGACGGAAGCAAGTGATCATATGTTTACATCATGGGTTACATCGATTCGATTTTTCAGTCTAGTAGTAGAGTAGCAGGGGTAATTTGTATACTACCTGTAGGTTTTATATTGTAAATATCTCCTTGACTGTTTTATTAACACATACAGCCTTCGTGGCATGAGTGTATTCGCTATTTATTTAGTATCGCAGCTGGATGACACAATGTGTAACTTTGGTAACCTTGCCTCAGTGATTTATTTCCTTGAGGCTTGCTAACTGCTAGCTTACTTTTGCGTTTCTGAAATTGTGACCCCAGCAGCTCTACAGATGCCACCTTTGAAAAAGGCAGATGGAAGAGAGAGAAAAAGGTAAGGCCAAGTTAATATTACTCAGCTAAAAACCCTTTTCAGTGTTGCATTTGTCATTACACATATCACTACAAGTGTTATTACCATAACGTATGTTATTACACTGCTTCTCTCACTCAGACCACAGTTAGATTGGAAGTTTGTGCAGAGGTTCTGCAGCATCCAAAAGATCTTGTTTCCGTCATGGAGGAGCCAGAATGTACTGATGTTTGGGACATTACTTGCTGTCACTCTGACAGGTAGGCTATGACAAGATGTTGTATAGCAGCAATAATAATAATAATACAATATTGTTTATTAACAATCTTGACTCATCTATAGCCGGTTTTGCTTTATTTGACAGAGTTTTTGTTGTTGTGAATTATATAACATAACAATCCACCCGCTCCTATTTTTACCACTTTTAGAGCAGCTGGTAATATACCAAGTGGGCGTCATTCCAAGCCAGTTCTACGGGGTGTTGGGAGACAAAGATTACCCAGGCTTCAAGAATCTAGTGGGCCTAGCGATGGTGCTCATTGTGCTCAACTCAACGGTAAGTTATAGATCCATTATAAGTAAATTGAAAAAACCCATATTACCTTTTAAAATATATTCCATACATCTGTTTAGTTTGAACTGCACAGCAGTCAATCTATTTTGAACGTTTGTTATAACCAATACATTGCTAAAACATAATCAGTGTTTATTTAAAGAAAATTGTGAGTGCATGTGTGTCTTCTGAAACAATTAAAACTAAACATATTGTATGCTGTCGATATCTGCCGTTATCATACTTCCTCCTTGACTTCTTGTGATTCAGTGCACAACAATGGTAAACCGAATGTTTCAAAAACATGGGCATTGCCACATATACCGCCTTTGGAGGCTTCAGATGTAATAGTCAATGTATATTTGTGCCCAGTTCTAAATTACTTCTTATTCATGAACATTTCTTGCATGTAAGATTACTGAATCATGCAATAATAGATGTTGCACAATATATCGCCTCAGTATCATTATCGCAATATCATGTTGCGCAATATCATATTGAAAATGTTGCAGGACATATGCAATATTCAGTTAATTTTATATATAAAGATGCATCTGTTGGCTGTTTGGCTTAGTTGTGTTTGATTTAGACAGGAAAGTATAGATGTGTGGCTGAGGAAGCTAATGACATAATAGAGCTCGAAGAGGAAACATTGTTGGCCAAAATAAATGCCTCCTCGGTAGCTTGGAATTACTGTTGTTATACAAGTCCAGTATGAAAATGTGTCTATTTTGATACATTTTCTCTTAACTTTTGTTTTTACTTATTTGTAAAAATATTGATATTGCAATTTTTATGATCAATAATAGCAATATCACATTTTGCCAATATCGTGCTCCCCTAGTGCATACCCATGAAATGCAAACTTTTACATCGCAATTTATATCACATTTTCTTTGTTTTGTGTCATCTGATAATATTGTACTTTTTTATTGGTTGTAAAAGAAGCAAACACTGCAAGGTCAGATTGACCTTTTCTGTATATTTAATAGGCTTACATGTAAATGCAAGTAAGGCTTAACATTTTATTTGTATTTTTATGGAAATTAGTTGATGAACTATCAATGTATTGATTATGTATATCTAAAAATAAAAAATGGTTAATGTCTCTTTAAATCCCATTTCATTCACTGCTGATATGCTACTGTCCAACTATCTATATATGTTTCCCTCTGTCTCAGTTGAAAAGTGTGGACCAGTACATATGCAGTCAGATGTATGTTAGCTGGAGGAAAACACTAACCGAGAGCCTGCATGAAGCCTACTTCCAAAGCAGGGTCTATTACACACTCAACGTACTCAGAGAGGACATAGATAACCCGTAAGACTGTAGTTTTGACTCTTTTGCCCACAAGACTTTGTCTTTCTGTAGATAGCATCTCTTATCTAGTGCTCCTATAAGTGAACACGTTTCAGTTGATCACAGTATAAATCAATAAGCACCACTCAAACGGACAACTGTAAATATTGACTATATTGATGTGAAAAGTGCATTCCATTTACTTAGATCCTGGGTTATTAAAGTGTAAAATAAGCCTACAGGGCAACGCATTGAGCTGATTAGTGCTATTGCTATCTTGTTTTATGTATTCTCCATTACTCCGTAACTTTATTCTCTCAGTGACCAGAGAATCAGTCAGGATGCAGAAAGGTTGTGCAAACAGATGAGCACCATGGCTAGTAGGCTAATAGTGTCACCGTTCACCCTGACCTACTACACCTACCACTGTTTTCACAGGTGAGCCGCTTCCATGGCATATTATAATGGAACTCATGGTTTCTACACAGTCAATGAGCATTTACCTTTACCATTTCTCCTGTAGCACTGGTTGGATGGGTCCGGTCAGTATCTTTGGATATTTTGTGGTTGGCACCATTGCCAACAAACTCCTTATGGGGCCTATTGTAGCTACTCTGTTTGAGCAAGAAAAACTAGAGGGAGACTTCAGGTAAATGGAAGTGAGACATCTTCTATACATCCAGTGTGCAAGAGGCTGAAAGCAGACACAATACATTTGAAATACAGTATGGACGCTTTCAATAGCAATGAAATGGCTGAGCGTAAACGGAGCAGTTGGGTGTTGCACTTTTCTTTGAGGCATGTCCTTTCAAAGTGTATAGTCATTGTAACCAATACCATTCATTAACATAAGGAAGTGATTACTCACTAAGGCTTTCTGCCTTTGAGGAAAGTACACAGGATAGATTTCAGCCAAGTATTAAATTACAATTGTACAATTGCAACCTGTTTTTTTGTGTGTTTTTTTTTGGACAGATCTAGTCTATTTTGAAAGTGTGAGGACTGTGGTTTGTCTTTTACCATGTTTGGTTTCTGTAAAAGTAACTCTTTCACTGTGACTGCAAATGTTCTGTCTCTAGGTTCAAGCACATGCAGATCCGAGTTAACGCAGAGTCAGCAGCTTTTTACAGGTTAGGCACATGTACACAGACACAGGGTCAACTTAACCTGGGACCTTTAGAAGGAAAGAAGGATGTTTTGCAATACCGTTTAGATATCTAGCGCTCTGACAATATCCAGGACATATTTGTATCTGTGCAAGCTGAAACCGACACAAACACGATGTTGTGACGAATGTGTTAACAGAGGGAATGTCCATGCTGTATCAGGGATATAACAATCTATTGATTATTATTTTATTGATTACAATTACACCTATGGTTCCTTGGTGTATTTAAATGTGTGTTGCTTGTACAGTGTAGTTGCTTTACCTGGTGGTCAAACGTATAACTGCTAATAAACAGCTTTTAAACAAAACAAATGATGAATTTGAAGGGGCATCTGCATGTGTTAAAAGAGCAGGTAAAGTGGAGCACATAAGGACTGATCGGAGACTGCAGAGACTGCTTCATACGCAGAGGAGCCTCATGAACAAAGAACTCTGGCTTTACAGTAAGAGATCTTACACACACACACACACACACACATATCATGCGCACATATTATGTGTGTGCTTATCTATAATCGTTTGTCCTCTCAGTTGGGGTGAACACCTTCGACTACCTGGGAGGTTTTCTCAGCTACATCATCATCGCCATCCCCATATTCACTGGCATCTACAATGGCCTCACCCCAGCAGAGCTCAGCACGCTCATCAGTAAGGTATGCCACTTTCACAAATGTCATCTTTTTCTGTTCCCTGCATGTTTAAATGTCTTTTTTCCACAATAATCCGATACAAACACACACGGCGAAAAAAAATGAAACCGACAATAACATAGATAATACATTTATTAAACTTAAACTAAACAAAGTTATCATCACATGTATATGAAATGAGTTAAGCCATCAGGAGAGGCTCAGTTCACAATGTATACTATGTCTCTGTATGCGATGTGATGCCTTCCTCCAACATTTACCTGCCTTTGACCACTAGGTGGGAGCAAAGACTAATTTTGGAATTGCTGCATCATATTAACAGTTGGATTTTGGTATTGAAAAGGCATGTATTACACAAACACACAACTGATTAAAATAATCTGGTGTGCATTATTTAGATCAAGAGCACTCTTTCATCCAAGTGACCGCCGATCTCTTTACCTTGTGACTCCATGTGTCCTCTCCTATGTTTATGCCCCCCATCCCTTGATATCTTCTCTCCAGAATGCCTTTGTGTGTATCTACTTGATAAACGGCTTCACACAGCTGATAGACCTGTCAACCACTCTTTCAGATGTGGCTGGCTACACCCACAGGTAGCACAATGCATACTAATTTGTCTGTTTGTGTGTGTGAATATGAATTGCATGGGGGAAAGAGAAGATAGTATTACAGATAGTATAGTATTATAGATAGATAGTATATACATATCTCAAGTATATCAGCACATAATTGTATGTGAGTTCTCCTTTCATACTGTATGCATGCGTGCGTGTTGCGGTCAGGATTGGTGAGCTGATGGAGGTGATGGATGACATCTTGCGGAGACAGTGTGACTATGACCCAGCCTCCGGAGACAGCTATGACTTTGACAGGTACGCGCATGTTTGGGGTCTCTTCAAACGTGGTATGCATATTTTTCAGCCTCAACCCAGGAGTTACAATTTGCTCTTCATGTGCCGTTTACAAGTTTTGTTATTGCTAGACTGTAAAATCATTCACACTGTTCTGTAAAAGATACTGTATTATGTTAACAACAGAAGTCTAAGGCGGGGTGGGGTGGGGGGATAACCATAGCTTCATCTAATCTAATCCCCTTCCATACAGTGACCTAAATGTCCACGGCGGTCCAACAGACACGGCCTTTGTGCTGGACCAGCTGTGCTACAAGTCCCCCAACTCCGACCAGCTGCTCGTGGAGGACCTGAGCCTCAAGGTCAGCCAGGGCGGCCACCTGCTGGTGGTGGGCAACACCGGCACTGGCAAGACGTCGCTGCTGAGGGTCATCAACCGCCTCTGGGAGGCACACAGTGGTGAGCAACATGGAAAGGAGGTGTGACGGTCTAGTCAATATTATATCAGCAGCACCAAACAGTAGGGGTGGGGGTAAATATCGATACAGCACAGTGTCGCGATATTTCCCATGGCAATACTGTATCGGTACACGGACGCCAAGTATCGATCTTTCATTATGTAAATTGCACATGAGGATTTATCTTGATTTGAACAATATTTATGACATGTTCATGACAGTTAGTCAGCTTGACAATCGCATTTTGCAGCCATACCATTTTTTGTGAGATGAACAAACAAATGTTGACAAAGTTTTCCTTTGGGGACATAATTTGAAGTTGGAAAAAGTTCTATATTGCAAAATATCGCAGAATATAGAAATATTTAAAAAATTGCAATAACATCGTATTGTGGCATAAGTATCGTGATAACATTGTATTGTGGGGCCTCTGGTGATTCCCACCCCTACCAAACAGTAGTTGGTTCATCAAGAAGATGGGAAGAACGTTATAGAATTTAGGCACCCCCCATTGGCCCATGATGTGCCATACAGCTGTTTACTTGCAGCCAGGTATACAAAAAGTAACTATTGAAAAGTAATGCTCTTTTATAGAGGGCATAAGTATACACTTTGTTCCTTGTGACACCATATGGATATTGAGAGCTTCAGTTCAACTCTGCCATAAGTATCAGTCTGGAATCCTTCCATTCAAATGCGTTTGTCAAACGTGGTGCTAATACATTTCAGTCAAACTTCCTTAAATACGATTGGACTGCCTCACCCAGTCAGAACATTTAAAATCAGCTAGAATCAGCTAAAAATTTAGAATTTGTATATCAAATATATACTATATGTAATAAAGTATATCAAATTTACTGTAAAAAAAAAAGATATATATATATCTGTATGCTGAAAGCTGATTGGCCATTTTCTTCACCATCGACAAGCACTTTTGAATTTAAAGGTTTGTGACTGACATGGAAAAAATGAATTGGAGCTAGCGAGATCAAGATGGTATCACGAGGCCAATAATACATACTTAATAATTGTACGTCACTCTGGATATAAGCATCTGCTAAATGTTGTATAACGTTTCTAAATAGGTCTTTCTTTTTTCTTTCAATTTGCTAAGGATTTATTAATATGCACACATGTTTCGGACCCAGAGGGATTCTGTTTCTGCCACAGAAGCCGTACCTTACAGATGGGACTCTTCGTGAACAGGTAGACCTCCTCCAGCCCAGTAAAGTAGCTTATCTTGCTGCAGTGAATCTTCTAAACCTTTAAGATAACACCTTTTCGACTGTGATTTACAGGTTATCTACCCATTGAAGGATATTTACCCTGCATCAGGTACGTTTACATTGGCTGCAGTCATTTAATGTAATGAAGATATGCATTTTCTATAGTTTTATTTTATTTTTATTTTTTGCTTTTACAGTTCTGGAATAACTTCTACTGCTACAGTAAATTGATACATATGTCTTCCTTTCAGGGTCAGAAGATGATAAAAGAATCATACAATTTTTGGAACTGGCCGGCTTGGTGTGTGAATTACAGTTATTAAGAAATTTGGCTAAATATCTGTGTTTTATTGTCTTCAATGTAAATTAATACATTTCTTATTATTTGTTAATTTAAACTCAGGTTAAGTTTATTTAACCAGGTTAGTTTCATTGAGATAAAAAAATGTCAAAAGAGATGGGCAAGAAATGCAGCATAAACCATTGTCAAGGGAATGTAGGCAATACAGTATTTTCAATACGGGCAATACGGTCATTTTACTTTTGGACTATATAGCTACACAGATAAGAAAAGAGCTGTCTTAACACTGCCTTATAAAAAAAAACCATGAACTAATAATGATTGCACAGATACTGTATGACTGTGTCTCTCCATTTCAGTCTGGCCTCTTAAAGCGGACAGGAGGCTTAGATGAGGAGGTTGACTGGAACTGGTAAGAGATTCCTAATCACACAACCCCTAAAACGTAAACGTGCTGCTCTAATCACCTGCCGCTCTGACCCTCCAGGTACGATGTCTTGTCTCCAGGAGAGATGCAGCGTCTCTGCTTTGCACGCCTCTTCTACCTGCAGCCTAAATATGCAGGTCTGTATCCTAGACACAGTTCTGATGTGATGCTACTGAGTGAAGGATTACTATTGTGTGAGTGTGCTTAACTAAGGTGCTTAACTCGACTGCACACACAAACGCGAAAGAAAGAATTTATATGTACATTTTGACATACAGTGGCACAGATTAGACATCTTTATTTCCTAACTCTATATCTTTCATGTTCTTAGATAATGAAGTACTTTATTATTGATGGTGTATGCAGTTATTTTGGAGGGCTGAATGATGTATTGGTAATATATGTTATCCCAGATGACATGCTGCTCTCAGTATAACGGAATGCTTGCTCATGATTACGGGTATATGACCTATACAGCGTTTGACTAATGTACTAATTGTACTACAAGTCACTGGATAAAAGCCTCTGCTAAATGCGGTGGATGTACAATGTACATTTTGCACAGTGTTTGTGTGCCTCACCGCTAAGGACCCAGTTAAAAAGGCGACGAAGCACTTAAACTGGGGTCATGTCTCCTCCAGTTTTGGACGAGGCCACCAGTGCCTTGACAGAGGAGGCGGAAGCACAGATGTACAAAGCTTGTAAGAAGCTTGGCATGACCATGATCAGCCTGGGCCACCGTAGAAGCCTGGAGAAGGTAAGCAAAGCATGCACACAGTACTACTTCCATTGTAGTTGGACGCCAGCCTTGTACTGTATATAACCTTCAGGAGAGAGTTAGTCAGGGCAAAAGAACACTAGCATGCCCGCCTGGACTATCAAACGGTTGTCCGTCTTCCATTTGAGTGAATCTATGTAATTAATTTAGGTGGATAAATCTTAAAGCATGGCTTCATTAATGTCCAGTTAAGTGCTATGTTTGTATTGTTTGCTATGCTAACGTGTGTGTAAATATCACTGTATCATTGTTTCTCAGTACCATGACGTCGTGCTGAAACTGTGCGGAGAAGGCCGCTGGGAGCTCACCAAGCTTAAAGACAATGGCGGGAGCCTAAATCTTCGAGAAGCGAGTATGTGAACTTCACCGCTTCTTCTGGGTGCAGTGTGGGAAGTTGAAGGAAAAAGAAGGAGGAATTGAAACAGAACGGAATATATTTGTAAGACGTGTAAAATAAGACTTTCCATAAAGTACCATTACTGTACATGTTCTAACTCTACCTTGCTCCACTCACGACGACATCATCAAGATATCGGAATTCTGTGAGTGCTACAGTGAAACATACTTTTTTTTTTGTCACCGATCCTCTAAAAACTACACAAAATTCAAATGTGCATCGCTGCAGTCTTATGAATGTGTGTGTGGAGGGGGCTGGCTCAGACACTATACCCCCAACACATAGCCATGTGCCATGAGCCAAGAGAGAGTGGTGCCATCTCCTTTCACTCCAATGGAGTGAATTTTTTTTTCACAGCAATGTAACCTCAAAATAGTTCCCGGAAGTTAGCCTAAATACGAAAAGTTCACTATAAATTCTTTATTTCTGTTTAAATAAAATCGGTTTATTGACTACTAATTACCAACAAATGAAATTATATATCTGTGTATATATAATTTTTAAAATTATATATTTTTTTAAATATTTTACAGTACATTTGATAAACTTGATTACATATAGTATATATTTGAAATTTAAAAATTAATTTGCTGATTCTATCTGATTTTTTTAAATGTACGTGTGTGTGTGTGTGTGTGTGTGTGTGTGTGTGTGTGTATATATATATTCAAAATGCCCACCAAGCACTTCCTAGAACTATTTTGCAATAGGTTTTGCCTCCATGAACCATTCCGTTAGCGTAACTCTGTTCTTTCCATGGCTCTGACCCAACAGTCTGACCAAGCTGTATAGTTGCCAAAGCAACAGTACTGGGCCCAGGACACGTGGTGTGAACAGGGTGAGATTAAGGCATGGGAGGGTGGATGGCAATTTTATTGGATTTATTGTATGGAGGGTGTCAAAGGTGACGCAGCTGGTGCCATCTTGTTTAATCCAGATCTGTGGCCATCAGGCTGGCATTCACTGGGATCTGCAATGCCACCTACCTCTCCATTCATCCATCATGCCTGATGCCATAGAAGTTCTCACGGCAATTCCGGGCACTAAGTCACAGCAGTGCAGATGCCACCTGCCTCTAAACACAGGAAACCTGTACTGTACATGCAGCATAAAAGACATACTCACCCAATGTAAGGGGGATATTAACCATGTTTACAGATGAATTAATACATAGCTCACTCTTGAGAGGAATATAAGGAAGATTCCTTGATTAAACAAGATAACGCATTGCTTGCTACAGTACATACTATGTAAAATGCTATATCTTTCATTTATAGTGATTCAACATTTGTGTTTATATTCAGGGTATTACAAGCATTGGTATATATAGTAGGACTGAGAAACTTAACAGAAAGAGATTGACAGATGTATACATCAAAGGTGTGGGAACCGAAAGGCTTTGGATGAAAAGAGAATCTTGTTGGCTCAACCCAAGAGCCTCTTATCAGTGCAGATGTCAACTGGCGAATTATGTCCCAAGTAAATTAAAAACAATTATGGCCGCCTGGTTCTCAGGCAGACTGGTAACCAGGCTGCTGGTGTTAGTATGATCCTTAAATAGCTCTACATCTGAGAACTCTTATGTCAAACATTTTCATGCAGCATAAATATTTTCCATTCTATTCCATGGATGAAAAATTTAAATTAATGGAATGGAATATACATATTTTGTCTATTGGAGCTTTAATTTGATTCCCATATGTTTAGGGCATATAGATTAGTCAAACTAGCGTTTTCAGGCTTTGAGTTTAAAATATAAAACTAATATACATTTAGATGCTTAATTTGCCTTTGTTAGCCACCCACTATAACGGCTGCTAAGCCAGCTATTTGGATGGATTGTCAATAATGCCATTTACTTGTAATTAGAAAGTCCAACAAACCAACACACAAAATGATAAATAACGTAGGCTCATATTTTTTTGTGAAGTAAGGTATTTAGGTCATATCTGTGTCTGTAATTCTAAAGCTCATAATGCCCTGATGTTTAATTATTGTGAATGAATTAGATATTGGCAACTTTTACTGTAATTATCTGCGTTTTTCAGTTTTTCCCTTTTGCAATTAGTCTAATTTGTGAGGATTTGCAATACATAGGGTCAATCTGATCCTTTGTTTATCCTAAAAATCTATATTAGCAAAATCATAAAACCACATCATACACTCACCTAAAGGATTATTAGGAACACCTGTTCAATTTCTCATTAATGCAATTATCTAATCAACAATCACATG
>JAODTR010010507.1:23107-54880 GCA_025399935.1 Amblyopsis rosae | reverse complement strand
ATGGTGATCAGTTGACAGCTCTGCCCCTCTCTTTACCCGAGTGTCCAAAACATGCGGCCTCAGGTCAGATGATACGACCACAAAATCGATCATCGACCTTCAGCCTACGGTGCTCTGGTACCACATACACTTATGAGCATCTTTATGTTCGAACATGGTGTCTGTTATAGACAGTCCATGACTAGCACTGAAGTCTAACAACAAACGCCCGCTCGGGTTTAGATCAGGGAGGCTGTTCCTCCCAATCACTCCTCTCCGGGTATCTTCATCATTTCCCACGTTCGCGTTAAAGTCTCCCAGTAGAAATATGGAGTCCCCTACTGGAGCCCCATACAGGACTCCCATTCAGGGTCTCCAAGAAGGCCGAATACTCTGAACTGCTCTTCTGTGCATATGCACAGACAATAGTGTATTCCCCCCCACCACCCGTAGCCGCAGAGAGATGGCCGTCTCGTCTACCAGGGTAAACTTCAACGCAGCGGCGCTCAGCTGGGGACTTGTGAGTATCCCCACACACGCCTGGCGCCTCACACCCTGGGCAACTCCAAAGTAGAATAGAGTCCATCCCCTATCCAGGAGAACGGTTCCAGAATCAAGACTGTGCGTAGAGGTAAGCCCCATTGTTGTCCTGACTTTTTTTATAGTAGTTTGTTGATTATATATTGGTTATTTATTTGGTTATTGTGCATTGCACTAAAAAATTTATAGGCAATTTACTGGAAAATAAATATAGAATCCGGTAAGCATCTCACATTGGAAAACAAGAAAGAAAAAAAAAAGAGTTGGGCAGCAATAATAAAAAATAAAAATAAACTCTGGAGGGACTGCATTGTATTGTGTCATAGATGTACATGAATCAATCTAGCTACAATTAGTTTAGAAATGTGTTGCACCACACAATGAGAAGAAAAAAAACACATGAATCAATATAAAGTTTTAACTGGATATCATTTTACAAATAGTTAGAAGCAAGTTTAGACGGCAAAATAACAAATGAGAAGGTCAACAAGTCAACCTATTATTAATATGTATGCCTGCGCGCAGGCAACACACTGGCTCATGAAAGCACGAAAGTAAGTGGAAAGCAACCCAGTGTGCCTTGTTTGGTATTAACAACTCACACAAAGTACTCCCAAAACACAAATAAATGCAGTCTTATCTATGACCATCTCGTTAATGATAAGGAAACAAATAATTGAGTAGAAGAAGAATGCTTAATGAAAGGCGGCCTCATGCTGTGCAGTGCATATCGAGGCTAGTGCACAACACAAAGTATATATCTGAGCAAACACTTCAGTCAAACCACACCTGCCATTTGAAAATCAGCGTCCAATAAGCAAAACACGCAAAAATAAAGAAACACAAAGAATCAGGACAGCCATCCTGAAAACAATGCTTCTTCTAAAGCCTGGGCCATATTAGAACCCAATAGACCTAAACATCTGTTGGTACTTGTGGACGCATGGGCAGAAGCAGAGGCGTGTGTGTGTATGTGAACGTGCACGCGAGAGCGCGTGTGCCACATACACACGTGCGTCAACAAACCAAATTAGTTGAGTGAACCTCATTGGAGGTACGAGCACTGCGTTCTGATTGAGAGTGGGCCAAAGTAATTTGAAAGAGTGGAAATTGACAGAAGACGGGGAATTGATTTCTATTTCTTTTCCAAATGACAAGATACTGGCTCTCAATCTGCATGCATTCTGTTCAGCTGCTAACAACGGTACACCCCCCCACCGCCACCACTGCATACATGGGGGGCACAGGCAGTGTTGGGCAAGTTACTCAGGAATAGTAATAAGTTACTAGTTACTTACTACTCCTTCAAAAAGTAATACTATTACTTTACTTATTACTGGGTATTAAAAGTTATTCGTTAGCTTACATTTCTATAATACTTTGATAATCACTACCCCTGCCTTGCCCCTTCAGAAAAACGAAATTGAAATTAAAATGTTATCCTCTTCATCGGAACAATAATCAACTTTAGGAGTCAACAATCAGCCAAAGTGAAAACATTGCAGCCTCTCAGATGATTGGGCATGGTTTAATTAGCCTGCCCTAAATTTGCTAGGGCCAGAAATCTTGTTCTTGTAATGCAGTAACTACTAGTTACTGTTAGTGTTAACTATTTATTACTGTTTTGGAAATAGTAATTAGTTACACTACTGAAAAAAGTTATAATATTACAGTAACTAGTTACTAGTAACTAATAACTAGTTACTGGTAACTAGTTACTAGTAACTGATAACTAGTTACTGGTAACTAGTTACTAGTAACTAGTTACTGCCAACACTGGTGACCAGAAGCAGAAACAGCAGTGGGGAGAAGCTCACCTTGACAGGCGGGGACTGGCGAGTCCCAGGCATAGAAGCCGTAGGGGCTCCTTCTGCACACAGCCGTGCCCTTTCCCATCAGCTTGTAGCCCCGGTCGCACGCCCAGCGCACAACGCTGTTAAGATGGCCTCCCGTCTGGCTCACCACGAAGCCGTGCTGCGGAGAGTCTGGCGTGCTGCAGTACATGGCTGTGGTGTGTGTGTGTGTGTGTGTGTGTGGGGGGGGGGCGAAGAATAGCGTTCAGCGGCTAAGCTCTATGTTAATATGTGGAGAGATAATGAAGGGATAAGACCCGCGGAGTGTCATATCTATTTAGCGCGCTCGCTCTGTGCCACTCATCCCAGCCACTCCTCAGAATCACATTACCATTCTGCAGCTCGCCTATGGGCACGCACATATTCAATTTACAACACTCGCAATTGGGTGCATCCTGCAGTTGTTTGCTACACAGAAGTCCCCCCCACTCCCCGACCGCCCGCCCCAACCTCCCCTCACCTCACCTCACCTCCAGCCCCTTGGACACAAAGAAAAGTATGGGTTTAATTCAGGGGGGGGGGGTTAACGCCAGTAGCCTGGCAGAGCATTGGAGGAAAGGGCTGTCAAACAATAGTTTGGATCGACGTGTCTGGAAGAGAGGCAGTTTGGGGTGGAGGGCTGAGGCCAAGGTCAAGTTTTATTTGAGCGAAACGAGTCACGGCGGCGTTTTGCTTTCAAAATCCATCACACGCCCGAGTGCATGATGGGAAGACAGCACATAAGACAGGAATGTTTTTTGTGCTGTGTCATTGCTATGGATGCATTTCCAAAGGGAGGCGATGCCCCTGTGCGGAGCTTCCTTTGCACAGCTGCTTGTTTTAAAGAGCCAAGATTTTGAAAAATTAGGAGGAGCGGACACACGTCTTCTCTACCCAGCGCTTCTGGCCCAAGAAAGCTTTGATTTAAAACACTACATTCCATATTGGCCATTAAAATAACAGAGAACTCAATGAATATTAAACACTCAAGTCACAGCCTACTAGTACGCTGTAAAACAAGACAAAAATCACTGGTTCAGCTTATAGCGCAACGCAATCCACTTGCACTGACTATTCCAATGAATGCTCAGCGCAAATGAGACTGCTTCAAATGCCAAATGCAACTGGGTCAATTGCATAACACTACTGTAGCTGCCCTGAGGATGTTAGAGTCAATACATAAACAACAACAACACTGATCACAATACTGAAATATAGAATAAAGAGTATATGATTATAAACAGGATACATACTTTGATACTCACCCACGTATCTGATATGGAACCCGCGGCGGTTGGTCCCGTGGTCGGACGACCAGCGCAGGAGAAGCTGGTGACCTGTGGTGGTCAGGCTGAAGGGCGTGTCCATGTCCCCGCTCAGTGAAGCCAGGCTCTGGCTGTAGATGTTGGGGCCTGAATGCACAGCTTGGCTTTAGCTCTTTGCTTAGGAAAGTCTATAGGGGGTGTCTTTTTGGCACAGGATGTGTGTGTGTGTGTGTGTGTGCGTGCATGTGTGTGCATGTTATGGGCTGTAGAAATAAACAATTTCTGCTGGATTTATACCTGTTTTTATGCTGTTTTTAAGTTCCTTTTTAACATGATTTATGTATCCAGTATAGTAGTATGTAATATCCAGTAACATAAGTGCTGCTTCTGACCATAGCATATCATCCACCGCGTAATATCAAAACACCATAAAATACAATCTCAGTGTTTCAAGTGCATGTTGAAATCTCTGCGAACATTGTGTAACACAAATACCAATTCAAAAGCACCTCGATGAGTGCATTCTGATTCGCCGTCCCTGCTGAACTTACCGTCAAATATTTCAAAGATGTCAAACTCCTTCTCGGTCTGGAAGAGCTCAAAGTGCAGCGTGATGTTGTATCCCTTCTCGACGTTGATGAGCCACGAGCACATCTGGAGGTTTGGGTAGCTGTCAGGGTAGCCAGGACTCAGGATCACCCCCGTGGAGTCAAAACGCACCTCGTGAGCCGGGCATTGGACTGGGTTTGGAGGAAGGAGGAAGAAGTACGAGCACGGTCAAGGTCGGTGGGAGGCAGGGGAGTTAAGGGGGGGGGGGGGGGGGGTAGAGAGAGTGATACTGTATGGTGATGAAAGAAAGAAAAGCAGGTGAGGGAGAGGACAGACGGGGGTTTACGCTGGGGGCGTGGTGGGGGGGGGGCATTGAAGACAGAAGGAGGGAAAGCCGGGGAGAGAATAAAAAAAAAAGACAAGAATGGCTCCACTGTGCCAGTGAAGATTACACTGAAATAATAACTAGTTCTGAAAGAATTACATTTGAGCTACACTGATATTGCACCTCAGGGCTAAACTGGTGGGTGTGACGTTGTCACCGGGCTCTCTTGATATCCATCTATCAAATAATACTTCTCAGTCAGTGAGACACTTCGCTTTCTATGAAGGATTGTCCGTGTGTTTGTGTGAGAGTGTGTCCCCCTACGAGCTGCATTCTGTTCATTTCCTGCAGGGTGACATCTAAAATAATGACATAAAAAAAGTTTAATCCACCCTTTTTCTTTTTTCTTTCTATAGTTTTTTTTTTAGCAGCCAACGTTTCTTGTCTGTGTGAAGAAACATGACACGCATAAAAGGTTAATGCGAACAAATGTTCAAGATAAAAAGGTCACAGGAAACAATTGGACATGAATCAGGAAAAGAAGCAGGTATGATAGAAATGTATGTCCAACTTATGACTCATGGTGTATTTCTTAAAAGAAATTATACAATGCTCGGAACTACAGGTATAGTATGTAACACCCCACGAATGATCATGGCCAAGACAACTACAACTAATATTTAGGTAATATTAAGTTATTACAGTATATTACTGTATCCACATTTACATAAATTATGCATATAGAGTGACATTTAGATATACACATATCAATATCTTTCACATCCAATCCACTGACTGTGTGACAATGTTGCAACAATATAAAATTAAGTTAGAACACTATTGTGCTTTTACCCTGTTTTGTATTCTGATAGATATACTACATTGCTATTCATCATGTAAAACCATTTTTCTCATACACTGCCATTATGTGGCGTGTACATTGAAAATAATAAACAAACTACAGCCTGCCCCTGTAGATTTTGTGTCTATATATACTGCATATTAATATTAAACATACACTGTAGGGCCATTTATCCGCTGACATCTATCTGCAACTTTCCATAAGCAGGCAATAAAGAGAAATGCATACTGTATTAGACATATAGAAATAATAATAGTCTACAGTATATATAAAGACGGTATATATAGTATATAAAGAAAATATGAATATGAAAATAACCAATAACCACAGACCAGATCACTAACAGTGATACACCAGTAAATATTCTTAAGAGGTGACATTATAAAGATTTTTATTGGAATCCTCTGGAGGTGTTAGTTGATTGACTATTGGCTATTGCTTTCTGATAAAATATGTAACGTAACTGCACCACAGCTTTGAGCCTGACTCCACCCACTACAACTTAATGCATCAAGGAGATGATTGAGGGGATGGGATGGGCTGAGAGGGGGACCCCGTTAACATTAACAACGTACAGTATGAGCATGGTCCTGGGGTGATGTTTAACGGATATGATGTGTAGTTCTGTTTTCAGCCCATGAAATGCAGATTTGCATTATTATTAACACTAGCATTGATGTGTCTCATCACAGATCAATCTTTGTTTACAGCTCAAAAAACACATTATAGGGCGCAGTTACACTTTAATAAGATACGATACTACTGTAGCTTCTAGCATACCTTCTGGACAGAAAGAAAATCTATAGCAATACAGTTTTACTATCTGTTAGACGAAGGCAGTAGAACAATAAATCATAAATGTCTACATTGTGGATTGAAAAGTATAAATGTTCAAATAAAACTGTACAATATACTCTAGTGAAATTACATAATTGCTGTTATAACACATTGTGCTATATTATATAAGCCGATTAACTACACTTATGTCCTTTTACGTTTGCTGTCTGAGATGCTGCAAGTCCTGTCTTGACAAATACATGGGCCAAGCCCATAGACTTATTAAAAGACACGGGAAAGAAATGGCGGCTCGTACTTAGAAAGCCTTTGCTCATTGTCACGCCATCATTAAAGGGGCTCTTATGCGGCATGTGCAGTGCTAACAGAAGATTAGTTCCCGACCACAAGCCTTGTGCATGTGCGTGAGCAAAATGCCTAACCCCCTACCTGCTCCGTGTAATAACTGTACTCACGTAAGTCGCTTTGGATAAAAGCGTCTGCTAAAATACCTAATTGTAATTGGTTCTTCTGACTGCAATACCACCCGTCACCACACACCACGGCTGCTTCAAGCCTAGTGTCAGACCCTGCCCCCCTGGCCAGTCAGGTCCTTCACTTTAGATTGTGGTTCTGAATGATTTTGCATGTATAAAATTTACATTTACATAGGCTAATGTTTATAGATGGTCCTTAGATAAATAAAAAAACATACAAAAACTAAAACATACAAACAGTATATATTTATTTTATCAGTGCATAGATATGCATATCAGTGTATCCAGTACAGATGAAATATAGACACGTGAGTGGCAATATAAACACTAGGAAAGCTTTTAATTTGCTGATTGTGTAGTGGTTTGTGTGTATATGTGTGTGTGTGTGTGTGTGTGCGTGTGTGTACACACATGCACACAATTACAGTTTCTGAGTGAAAATACGTATTTTTCTTCATATATGTAAGACCTATAGCCATAAAATAAACATTACTTAGCTCTCTAAAAAAAACAAATGTGTACATTTTTTTAAGACTACATTTACATAGCTAATACTGTATGTTCAACTGTCTTGCCATTGATAGTAAATGTGTTTTCTTTTTTTAAAGAGACATTTGCAAATGTGTATATTGGAGAGCAAAGTAACGTTATACTTTTATCGCCGCAGGTCTTACAGGGTTTTAACCCATTTCTCTTTTGTGTCAACCGAATAGCCCCGCCAGGAAACGTTAACGTGATTTATATGGCCCTGCCCTGGCACATACATACGTACATGCTGTACACATGATAAGACACTGTGACAGTATAATTACCCAATCTGCTATAGCTATATCTGCTATAGCTACAACAAGAATGCTGTTGTTATGGAGTAATAAATACAAACTGCAAAATACCCTAACTGCCCATCTCTCAGAGAAGGAGCGAGAGGAATGTGACATTTCACGGACAAAAGCAAACCCCAATGCTACAAAAATACATGAGTGATTTTCCAGGCAAGCATAACAGTCAGTACAATTGTGGTTCTAACCTTGATAAGAAGCTATAGAACAACCTTCCATCCCATCACAGCAGCACATACAAGAATCATCTTAGAAAATGAATGGTGTTTTGGTTAAACATGCAAACCAATGAAAGGGCATTTTTCAGGCTTATCACACAATTAATGGCAAAAGATAGAGAAGCTGACTGAAGAATTTGGAGAACACTGGAGAATACTTTCTATACAGCCCTATATCAGATATAGACCCACAGGAAATTACTGCTCTGTGAGCTTACAGTCTCTTGCATGTGAATAGCGGGTCAAGTCAAGTCAAGTTCAACTTTCAATGTCCCAAGGAGAGTAATTAGCTTGCGCTAGAGGTGCGCAAGGACGAAACATATCCATCATTGCGATGTGTTAAGAATCCTTGGCTGTGATAATAAGGTGATCCGTGAAAGGTCAAACACGTTTACGCTAAACGCATCCTAACGGTGTTTGTGGCTCATACCAAGCCTTTTTAATCGTGCTACTGTATGTGCTTCAGCCATCTACCTATTAAACGGTGCAGCTAACATGTGCGCTAAGTAAGTAAGCAAGCTATCTACTGTCACAGTGAGTGGATCTTGAAATGCATTTAAACATCCCATCTTTGTTACACCCTGAGCTGGAAGATAAACCTGCCCGGCCTGCTCACCCACTTACCATGACCCGGCCAGGCAGAGAGCACTTGGCGCTACACAGGCTATGAATGGTGAATGAGAACATGCTGCTGTCAGAACCAACAAAGATGAAAATAGTTTGAAAAGGTTTCAGATGCGCCTCTGTGATTGATTGCCTGGCACAATGAAGCCCACTAAATAATGTAGGGAGGCCTGTCCTGTCCTTCCAAAGTGGTCCCAGTCTACCCTGCCCATCTGGAACTGGCAGGTTAGTGCAGCCACCCTTAGGAAATCATGTGAAATCATTTCAAGTCCGTGAGATTAATTCATTTAGAAAGTCATTTATGGCTAGTTTTGTCACAAAGCTGCTCAATCTGTTGGACATGAGACTATACCTGCACCCGCGAGGTCCTGTGATCAATGAGCTCTATGATTGATTATGCACACTTTTCAACTACTTCCCATCCCCACTGATCTGGTGAAGAAACAATTGTAGTGTATTACTTTCGTCAGATATATTAGAGCAAGATTTCATTTAGGGTTCTGTATTGTGTAGAAAATCACCTTTATGGCTTCAGAGGACACCATCACAATTATTAGAAGGAGTGAAATTCGCTAGTGATAACCTCAACTTGAATTTATGTTTCTAGAGAGAAGTTGGCAGTCTTCCCCATTATCTTCCATTCAAGTGGACAATTGTTTTGTAGCCAAGTGGCTGGTGGCTGCAATATTCATTTTAAAACTGAGCAGTCAGGTTGGATGCCCATTTGATTTTATGATTTAAACAATACAGTTTCCATACCCTGTATCAATTCTGTCTCTCTTTAGTGTTTGTTCTCTTTAAAAAATAATGAGCTAACTCAATGCCTATGACTAGATCCTGAGTGAACTGGTTAGAACAGTAATTTGAAAATTGTACACCTGAAAAGCGTACTTTATGTGAATATGAATACTGTACTCTGTATAAAAGTACTTTCTTTCTATCTTCATACATCAGCAGGGTTAGCAGCCATGACTGCCACTTAAAGTCGAATAAAGCACTTCTAAAGCTTTAACAATTTGTGTATTGCAATAATTGTGAAGTTTTGCGCTACATTATATCTTAATGACCCATGTGCAGCATTATACATACTGTAGCCTAGCAAGGTGACCAACTGAATGCTAACTGTATGTGAGCAAGAAGTCCAGGCTCTGCAATGTATTAATCAAAGAGAATGAAAAAGGAATGCTCCTTGTCATTAACATGTTCTGGCCTGATAATGTGTCTTTAACCCCTTGATCACATGTAGTCCACCCAACAGTGGCTAGGCATTCAAAAACTGCCGTGGTTATCAGTTCAACTCCTGAGTCAAAATGACTTGAGGATTCTTCAAAAGAGATGGTGATCCACAGAAAACGGCTTTAAACATTTACTGGCACCAAAGGCATGCAGGATTTATTTGCGGTGTCAACAAAAATTTTGAATGCAGACAACATCAGTCTTTCTATTTTTTTTTCTTGTTCAAATGGTGTTATTTTGAAACACCTCAGGGCAACAACACATTTCATATCTGTCAAACCCACTGGGGCCATTTGAGAAAAGGCAGCATGGCGTCTAGTAAACAGAGGGGATTTAGTGTCTATCTATGGAAAACGCATTAGGAGAAAGAAAAAAATCTGCAATAACTTGTTATTCAAACGGCAGGTGACGAGGCCTCCCATACACAACATCTCATTGACTGTAATTGGTTTTGTACTGAATCGCCATGGCGATGTGGACGTGCTGGGTGATAGGGAGTCCAAGGTCTGTGACCTTGGACCAGTATTGCTCTACCAGTCCCTACTGAGACGTTTGATTAATCTGAATGGGAACCTGGCGTGCCAATGAGAGCGTGTTAGTCGTGCTGATGCTGTGTTAAATGATGCGTCAAGACTGGGTGCCGCAGACTGCAACCAGCCTTGGCAGACACATACACACTCAGCAGAGAGTGACATATGCATACAAAAAGCATCTCGCACACACACACACAGTAAATAATACCAACCTTGACAGACTGGCGGAGGTCCGTCCATCTGTAATCGTTCTCCAAGTCGACAGGTCAGAATCTCACTGCCCGCCAAGGTGAACCCTGGCAGGCACGAGTAGCGAATAATGTCCCCTATGAGGTCGATTACAGCAACACACCCACACGCACGCACGCACACACACAGAGCCATTTGTTAATAATAGCCTCATCAGTACGAGCACTTGAAATCTAATCGACACATTTTCTAATGAAGACTGACATCGCCTTAGTTAAGGAGAACTGAAGACACTTAATTACATTTGCATTCAGATGCATATTTACACAGAACAGCCCTCACACACCCATGTGCACGATGGACATTATTAGCATGAATCACTTGCACTGCAGTGCACTACACTTAAGACAATATGCAGGTGACGGGGGGAAGGGGAGGGGGTGGGCAATGGAGTCACTTGACGGACGGAACTTGAAGGAATGAGGTGAAAGTCAGCGAAATACGGAATACAGGAATTACAACCAGTCTAAAATAGTCAGTAGTAAAGACACGGACAGAAAAGTAAATGGAATAAATTCCAGTAAATGCCGTGTTATCATCTTTTACAGCTTGCACACAAGCACGACGCAGAAAAGAAAGCGTACCTATTTCAAACTCGTCATCGTCACTCAGGATGTTGGCGTTTGCTACAGGAGCGGGAGGCTGACATATTCTCAGTTGGTATGCTGTGGGCAGAGGGCAAGCACTCACTACAGGGCAATCACACAAACACTGATAGGACTCCATTGTTTACCAAGCCAGTCAGTGTCTGAATGTGTAGGCAAATGTGTGCCGCGCATGTGTGCAATGCCTGTCCTTTCCTTAATGCCTATCATACTCAAAGCAGATTAGGCTGCAAATTGCACCTTTCACCGTTTATTATCATCACAAGGCCATGGGTAATTCAACAGAGTTCAAAGCCATTTCATTATTAATCATTTTTTTTAATTATAGACAAAATCAGTAAGTAATGCAATCCAGAGGACGAAATAACACCCCTGAAACAAGTCGAACATTTTGAACAACTCTGTGACCGTCATCAGTACGTGTAGTCCCTGACTGTCCCTGAGGGGATGCAATGAAGGTTCATTCCTTCCAGAGACGTGGAGCTTGGGTGGCTAGATTACCATGGTAACACAGCACAAAGAAGCCACTGGTGCTGAAGTCGCTGTGGAACTTTATGATGATCTGATTGGCCGTGGAGAACACTGCCTCCTGGGCGGAGTTGCCGCTGAACTGGCCAATCTGGGGAGAGCCCTGGTCGGGTCCGTCCCTGAGAGGGGGAGGGGGAGAGAGAGAAATAGAGAGGGTAGAGATAGAGAGGAGTAAAGGGCGGGGGGGGGGGGATAAATGACCAGCCTTTTTGGAAAGTGAAGATGAAAAGCGATGAAAGAATTATAGATTCCAGAATTAAAGAACAGGTTTCTACAGATCCTACCTTAATTTCCTGGCTGTAACCGCAGTTTGTTGATTTTGTCAACTTTCTGCAGCCCTGTGGTAAATACTCGGATGTAGCATACTTTAAGCAAGGGTATGAGTATTTTTCTCAATGGACTATTTTTATATTACAGATACAGGGCTCCAGTGTTCATTAATCATCCAGGGCTATACCCCTGTTCACAGCTATGCCCTACTACATACTGCACAGTGTGTTCTCAAGATGTGGGCGTGGTGGTTACAGCCTTTGCGAGACCATCCTGATCTGGCAAGAGCCAGTTTAACTCCGCCACAAGAATCAGTCTGGAAAGCCCATTCTCATGTACATGACATCATGTTTACACAAGGCACAGCCTATAAAGAGATCCAGGTCTGAGTTAAAAATAAAGGTTAAAAAAAATATACATATTTCTATGTGACATGGAGTGACTCGGCTAACGGTCACAGTCATAGTTATATGTCTTCTATATGCACAAACTGTTTGACCCACAATGCTGTAGGTGTTGATGTGATGCTGAAAATACATATCTTAAAACACTTTGATGCACAACATGGGTCAAAGTGACCCATGTATAATATGCCCTGAACATTAACTAAGTCTCCATGTTTATAAACATGTTAAACTTCACTATAGATTGATAGCAACTGTTTCACAAATATTACACAACAAATTTTAAATGGCTGGTAGCCCTTACACAGCAACCAGGTGGTATTTAGTTTTTACGTGGCACAATTACATAATGTTGAATAAACCCTGGGTAATTTACGGGAGGGGTTAATAGGCAAGAAATTACATAAGTAATAAGTGAGTAGAGCAGGCCCATATTGCTGGACCATTATCTAGCAATAAATAAATAAATAAATAAATAAATAAATAAATAAAAAATAAAATAAAAAACCCTTATATAGTTCTTAGGGAAACCCATTGGTGACCTCAAGAATAAAAAAAACACTGTATATAGACTAGACTCATTTTAGAGGGGTAAGTGAATCAGGCGCCAGTGCTCAGACAGGGAAATTTAATTCTGCTATTGCAAGCCATATTGTTTATGCTCCATTTCATTTGAAAACAAAAATGCCAGGAGCTCCCTCCTCCTCTACTGTATGGCAGCTCCACGTACTGCAGGGCTTTGCACTCTTGTGTTGCCCAAGAGGAGAGCCTCCTGCCTGCCTGAGGCTTATCATATAGGAGCGAGAGAGAGAGAGAGAGAGAGACAAGGGGAACAGGTGGTATTCATGCTGATACACATACAGTACAGTATGTTTGTTTGTTTGTTTGTTTGTTTGTTTGTTTGTATTGGACTAAAACAGACTGGTGGTGAAGACTGGTGTAGAGGGGTTACAAAAACATTACCAAAATAGACCGCAATGTACAGTTGTTAAGTCAAGTGCCATTATACCAACAGTGACAGCCTCTCAATTACGTTTGAATATTCCCATTCAAGAAAGTAGGGGGTTCTTACCACACTGTGATGTAGTCATAAATGGCTTCTGTGTTGATAACAGAGAAATTGATGTAGATGCCGTATCCCGGAGGTACCCTGACTGTCCACATGCAATCCTGGAAGTTTGGATACTCAGCGGGGTGTCCAGGAGAGTAAATTGTGCCGTTCATCGATGTAATATTCCCACCACAAAGAGCTGGGGGGAGGAAGGAAGAAGTCAGCAGGCCCGAATAAAAACGACAAAACAGTCTTTGATTTACTTTAAGTCATATAATGTGCTTTTGCGACTGGACTGCCACAAACTGTTGATGAAACCCACCATTACTGCATGTTACTGGGTGATTGCCCGCACACTGGATGGACTATGTTTTCAACACACATCCCCAAAGGGGACGGTTACCAATTGTGCCCTTAACTTGATGACACTGAGTGGTTTTGACACTAAGAGTTCCCTGTCGTAACTCGACAGAGGAAATGTGTTAAGATCTGACCTTGAACAGGAACGTCAAAGCAAAAGGTGCCGCTCTTAGGTTCAAATTGGGACTAGGACATCGCTACGCCAACGGGGGATTCCACAAACAAAACTAAAATATTGACACCTTGCTCAGGCAAATATAAATCTGGCTTCTTGCTACTGATACCCTGGCATTCACTGGGGATTAACAGCTCCTTGAGTACCACTTTGTTTGACTCTGACTGTGATGAATACAAAGCTTCAGAGACATTCATTATGACTGAGAAATATCTTAGGGGTTCTCCAAATTTACAGCACAGAGACACATTATGGGCATTGTACTAAAGACGTGTGAATGCTTCATATATCATTTTAATGGGACATACAGTTTTATAGTAAAGTGATACAGTACATTGTCTATAAAAGTGCGTATTTGCTTTAGGTGTGGGGTATGATATAGTGTCATAATATAAATATCTAATACTTGATTATAAAATGTATTTGGTGAATAACTACAGCGGTAAATAACTACTAAATGATGAAGTAGTATTTTATTTTAGAACCGACCAGGAGTTTTGTCACTGGAACAGCAATTCTGTCCCTGGGAATTTGTGCACAATGCATTTTACAAATTGAAGACATTAACTAAGTCAGTTATTGGCAACTATAGCTAATAAGAGTAATGTGACGGACCATATCAACACTCGCGCATTATTACCAACCATCCTTGTTTTCCTTCACTATGGCTGACATCGTTGCTATGGACACAAGTGCCATGTGTTTGTTTCTCGTGCTTGCCGTCAGGTTACTGCACATTTAAGTGCACATGGAAGACAAGCACTTACCCTCACAGCGAGGCACGGGGTGGTTCCAGTTCCGGCTGATTCCATGCAGGCAGGTGAGGGAGGCCTCCCCAAGCAGAGTGTAGCCAGGCAGGCACTCAAAGGAGATAGTCATTCCTACGCTGTAGTCTCGACCGATCACAATGCCGTTGCGGAATGGTCGCGGGTCCGGGCACCTCTGCAGCTCGTATGCTGTCAATGTATCAAATGATCAGAGTCATATCACACTTATGATGCTAAAACTAACACGGCCCTTGTGATTGAAATGGACATATTCCTCATCATCGATGTTGCGTGGCATTTAGATAATGCGCATATATGTATTTATTTTCTTTATACAACTCTCAACAACGCCTGAGAATGAGAGTGCAACTTCTAATTGGTGATATGCAGAGCTTTTAGATAGATGTGCAAAATGTTGCTGACCTTACAACCCCAATTACAAATGCAGCCTCTCTGCGGCTCAGACGACACTTTGAATTATGCTACTCTCTCTTAGCAACTCTGGACCACCACAAGTGCATCCATGCCTTAGGCTTGTAACACACTTAGTGCGATGCACTGGGTTCGTTAACCTGGAGACTTAGATGCGGGGTCGCTCAATGCTCCCAACAGAATGAACATTAAAACACTGTGGACTGTTAAAAACCCGAGACTAGCGACTACACTCTGGGCTCAAGATAATATGTCTTCTTTGCCCTCAATGCAGAGTTAAGCTAGCCGATGGTCCATGTTGGGGAAGAACTGCTGTCAGCCACTTCCCTGATAAAGCCCTGCTGTGACTTTGTAACACGTAAAGTCACTAATCTCCACTCCTCACCTTGGTAGGTGATGTGAAAGCCGTGCTTGTTCTGGGAGTAGTCGCTGTGGAAGAACAGAGTGGTCTCGTGGGTGGTGCTAAAGAGAGAGTCCGGCACCGTCGAGCCGCTGAAGCGATCAATCACCGTCCCCGTCTCCAGACTCCCGCTGCGCACCTCCAGGTAATCATGAACCGCCTCCGTGGAGAAGTTGAGGAATTGCATGTGGATGCCTGGATGGAGGAAAAGAGAGCAGGGAGAGGGGGAGGGATTGAGCGGGAAAGGGAGTGGGTTTTGTTGGAGGATGAGAAACTAAAAATACACCATGGTCCTTGAATGCATGCTCCCCTTTCAAGTATTGTTTTACTCTCCATATGACGCAAACACAGTAAGAGTTTTGGAGATGTTCCAGTGCTTTGGCTCAACTGAGAACAAGAAGAGGAACGAAATGATAAAAGGAAATTAGAAAAGAATAGAAGAACCACACATTACGAGTCAGGAACAAACTGAAGTCAAATACAATGAAGATGGACAAGAACAGCAGAGGAAGGTGGGAAGACGACAGACCAAAACCGATGGGGAGCCTGACTCTCCAGCTGCAGTCCAGGCTGCTTTGGTAATTCCCTGGGAAGCCTGGGCTGAGGATGACTCCCGTGAAGTCCGTCATGGAGCCTCCACACTGAGCTGTGGGAGGCCAGCCAAGGACAAAGAACATGTCACTTCTCAGATAACACAGGAAGATGGATGTTGCAGGGGAAGACGTGCTAGCCTTACTGTATACGTTAGCCTCAAAGGTCTCCCCAGAGACATTATAGGTCTTACATTAGGCTACTGAGGAGATGTACCGTTTAGTGAATTATGAATGGAAGAAGTCCGTAACGGCAAATATGGCGGTCTTAAGAAAAGTTTGCTTTGTTGCGGCCAAACCTTAAACCATTAAACCAATCGTGTGGTTGCACTGACACAAACAGACAGTTGCCATGCCTAAAGTACTGTATAACCAGTGGGAAAAACTGCAAAATCACCAAATGTTTTAAGCTTGTTCTTTTATCAGATTTGACAAAAAAATTCCATACATGCAGTTTTTATGTCCTGGTGACCATTAAAAGTGCAGTTATGGCTCTCTTCACATTCATTTAGATATATACTTTCTAACCAATTACCAAGATGGCTGCTGTGTGGCTAGACTGGCCTATAAGAACTTCAGTTAGCCACATAAGTTAGCCTCATATAGGTTAGCCTCAAACTAGTGCAGGACACGTACAGTCTCTGCCGTCCCTACAAAATCCGTAGTTTTATGACAGGCTCAGAAACAGTCTGCGGTTTTTGAGGCGCATTCAATTAAAACTAATGGAGTCGATATTCAATAGAGCTTCACAGCGTGTCACAGAGGTGGTGTCGATTACATCCCCAGCAGCATTGCCTGCCCCCCTCAAGCAATATGTCCCCTCAGCTTGCTGTGAAGGTCACCCCCCCATGCCCGTTCTCCTGCGGCGGCGTTCTCTACGTAAACACCCATGTGTAATGTCAATTGCGTCCACCAGAGGGCTGGACACGAACGCTTAACCATTTAACAACACACAGACAGGCCCATTTATGTGCTAAGTGGTTGGAAACACTATGGTGAGGCAGGGGAAAGGTGTGTGTGCGTGTGTGTGTGTGCGCATGCGTGCGTGTGTGTGTGTGGTGGGGAGGGAAGTGGGGGGTGTCTTAGAGGATCGCCAGCCATCTCCAGAAACACTAAAGCACTGTCTGGGATTTAATTGTGCTGTTGGCTCACCTGCCTCAGAATGGCATGCACCCCGGATGGCCGTGCGCCCGCTTTGGATGGGAATTTATCCGCCAGCACAGCGGGACAAGGAGGGGTTCAGTGAGGGTGCGAGGGGTCGCGAATGAGTGACGAGCCGGGTTAACGAGCGGGAATGGGGTGTGTGCTTGGAAGGGGAGGTGACGTGCGCGCGTGTCCGAAAGCAGGGGGCTGTCACTGGGAAAGTGGGGATTTATTTCCTAATGTATGGGTGGGGGGGGGGGTTACATGAGGAATAATGTCATGGTGTGTTCATTAGTGTCTCTGTGTATGCGTTCTTAATTTGTGGCGTTTGCAAAGCCTGCCTGCACTGCAAAAAATGTCCCATCAAATATAAGTGCAAATATATTAGTTATGAGCTTGATATTGCTTAAAACTATCAAATGTGGCTGTAAGTGAAATTCACTTGATAGGATTTCTTACATTAAGTGCACACTTACTTAAATTAAGTAACTAGATAAGCCATTTGTATTAGAAACAAGTAGATTTTAAATGTAAAAACAAGATTATCACACCAAGTTAGATAATAGTTTTTGCAGTGTGGCTGTGTGTGTGCGCGTGCACGTGCGTGTGTGTTCTGTGACTCTTCACTTGTTGCATTTCAGAATGAAACTGGGGTCAGCAGGACAGCGAGGAGTCAAAGGAGAAAGTGAAGCGACCCCTTAGCGCACCGTGCTATCTATCACCATGTTGGCATCAGAGATGCTGTCAGGGGCCAGTCGGCAGCCAATAATCAGGGGTATCACAAATCAAACAACACAGGGTGATGCCACAAAGCCTTATAGATTTTTTGCAGAAAAAATAAAAACAGATTTTTTTGCCCTACAGAGTGAGTATGTTGTTTCCCAAATAGGATAACAAGTCCTCTGCATGCATGGCATGGATGTGTACGTGTGTGTGCATGTGTGCATGTGCATGTGTGCATGTATGTCTGTATATCTATGGAGGCATGGCTAAAGGAGTAATAAAGGATAAGAGATTGAGATTGAGAGAGAGCGATAGAGAGAGAGATATAGAGCGACAGACACACACACACACAAATGTATCGGTGCCCAATGGCACACATTTGGTTTAGTTATCTGTAATGTGATTTCAGTGACACCGCAAACACTGCAGATGCAGGCTACATAAAGGAGTACATTACCTAAACACAGAGGTACGGGATAATTCCACCTTCTGACAGGACCTGGCATGCAGGTAATATATGCATTACCCTGTTAGGGGGAAACAAAAACACTGTATTCACTACACTGCTTTTAAAAAACATCACTGTATACGCCTCCTACAGTTCATCTGCTTTTGTTGTAATCCGCACTGATGATCACCAATAAGAATAACCAGCTGTATTACACTTTAGTTCAGAACATTACAGAATGTTATCAGTTTCAGTCATGAGGGTTAGGCAGCTAGTGTTACCTACAGTAGGCAGGGCCTATTAAAAGTCCAGATGAACACTGGGAGAGAGTAGTAGCTACTGTACAGTATCAGATACCCGCTATCAGTAGCAATGCAATGTTCCTCATCCATTAGGATGACATTTCATTTTATTGATTTCTCCTACAGTATCTGACCCAAAAAAAAAGATCACTGCTAACCATACCACTCTGCTAGACACGCACACACGCACACACGAACACTCTTGCATGCGCGCACGCATACACAAACACACATCTAAGCACACACACACACACACACATAAACACTTGAAGCCTTAGCCATGGAAGCGCTGTTGCGGTTTTTATTTGTATTTTTTATTTTATGCCCTCTGGCGTATTGCTGCTGTTTGGGAGTTTCAGTTTGAAGAACTTGCTGGCTGGACTGAGGCGGTGAATGGAAGTGAATGGCCTTGCCAGTGAAAAAGTCGATGCGGGGATTAGTGAAGCGGCTGTTAACACCATCCATTGCCGTTGGCCTTGGAAGGTTCTACAGCTATCTACTCCGGAAGGATTGGGAGAAGCTACTTTGTAACACACACACACACACACATCAAGCGACACAACAAGCTACAAATACACGTCTAGGTATACTGCAGCGTGCACATACACAACACGCACATTTTCTCTTCCTCATATCTTCTTTCCACACACACACAAACACAAGCTTGTCTTGGCGCACGCTCACACACACACAAACAAATTGTACCCATGGTGCCTCGTCCCTTTGGGATATTCCCTTTCAAATTGCCAACTGGTCAAAGGTAGATATGATTCTCATATTATGATCGCAGTGGGGCTGCATTTATTCACCATCAGCAGTGCAACATTCGCCATACCTGCAATGTGAAGCCTTGGTCGCACTGGAAAGACACCATGTCCCCCACCGTGTAGCGGTCACCCACCTTCTGACCGTTATTGGGCTGCTGTGGCTCTGGGCACGAATCCAAACCTATTGCTTAGGACGGAGTCAAAACACAAACGTGCAGACCGCAATCATTCTTCTGCGCCAGAACAGCCACAAAAACAGCCACAGTGGATCCGATTTGGCCAGTGGTCATTCAATGGCGCTTCATAACATCCAGTGATGATGAAATGTTACATTATATCACAGGACACCTATGGAGAGAATAGTGTAATCAACTCGAACCCCAGTGTTTAAATGTGTAATTACACAGTGCCTTGTTTTAATGGGCTCGTAAGTGCATAATAATTGAGTTAGGAAGGTTTTGTTCTTCTCATCATAACAAAGGGAATCTGGGACGAAGGCGATTCACCAAGCTATTCTACCGGTGGTTGCGTTCGCAAAAGAAACCCTTCCCACTACCATCTGAAGCAATCACTGTGAAATTACAAAGCCATCCCTGAAGTATTACTTGACAGAAGCATGGCGTGATTACAGCGCCACTTCCCAGGTACTGAGTGCTGAAAGGATGTGTAAATGGTTTAATGACCACACCTTTGGGCGTCACTAATGCACAGGGCACAGGAGATATGGAGCATTTTCCGTCTTCAGAGAACATTTTCTTTGATATATATATCTCACACACACACTCAGGATTCACGTCATTTGTCACTAAGTTGGAGTCAGTTTTAAGAAAAGTGGCATGCCAGTAAAAAGACCTTGCAATTTATGCACACATAAATGCTGTTGAGGTCACACATTTAACGGCACGGCCAGTGAACAAACGTCACACCACTGCGACATTTCCGAGAGGAAATAGTGAGGAATTGAAAGTTTCCATCAGCCAGAAGGCACAAGTAATGGTCCGGCAATCTTGTATTGTCTATTTGGCTCGTAGAAATGGACATAAAACAGGCGGTTGTGGTTTCTGCAGCAGTAATATGAGATTTATGGAACAGTTGTTAGTGGATGCTGTGCACATTAAGTCATAGTTTGAAGATGTCTTTCACCACAAGCACGTAATTGGTTAGCAGGTTAGATACTGACAAGCAGTGGGAGGAGAGACACACAAACAACACTACACATGTGTACACACACACACAGCCCACTCAAAGAGATACGGTGTCCAAACAATTGGCGGGTGGCTGAGCGTAAACATGACAGTGTTAATAATAAAGCAGCCAAATGGAAGAGCTATCGATAGTGGGAACACCAGTGTGCTTGGAGTATGGAGTGGGAAGGTACAGCCACATTAGCGCTGTGCTGCAGAAAGGCGAAGGGATGGCAATACACATTCACAACAACAGCCATCAAACTGTGGGCGGAGTTCTGTTCTAGCTGGTTTTTGAAATATATTTACGTGTTGAAGAACACTCTACATATATTTCACCATAGCTTTTACTGTGATACCGCTAAAATGTTTTAGAAAAAATGTGTGAAATGCAAAACAGAAGAAGAAAAACATACGGTGACACGTACATATGTTTAAATAGAGGGATGTTTGCAACAGATTGCAGCCTTGAAATGGAATGCGGCTACATGCGCTGCCTGAATGTAAATGCACCCAAACACACAAACCCGTTTACAGATCTCTCCCAAGGAACAAAGTGTAAACAGGCTAGGCGCGATGGAGTTGTGAATGCTTCTGGGAAATTCAGTTTGCGTTCCCCCCCTTTCCCCAGCGTAATACTGTAAGTATTTGCTCGATACACATATTAAGCAGATTATTTTAATTTGTCTTTTTTTGTTGTAGCCATTTGCCTATGTCAAACATAGTGGGTGTACAGTATAGGGCAGTGAATCAGTGGTTGGCACTTCTACTTTCTTAACATGGTCTCTCAACCTGTACTGGTGACTGTATGCCCAACTGAGAGTTTAAGATAAGAATGAAGCAGGCAGCTGGTCCCGCACAGATAAGGACACGTTGAATCATATAAACTTCAACAGCTCCCACTTTAAGGCATTTATCAATGCATTCAAATTGTTGGAGAGATGTTGTCGTCTCAATGGAAATTGATTTTCTTGGCCTTTGTAGTGTTAAACTACAGCTAATGGTGTTTTTAATTCCACATTCACATTATAGTAATATAAATCATCGCCGGTATTACTGCTATCATCATAATAATAATAATTATCATCATTATCACCTATTATTCTCCGCCTCATCAATCATCATCAGCATAATTTCTTATTCCAGTCATTGTGCTAGCGCTGTAATATGCTTTGACGTGTCTAACCGTTGCAACCTGTTCATCTGCATTAGCATTACCTGAGCACAGCAGAACCATAATAAATGTATGTATTTGTACAAAACATACTGGGAACATGGTGACACATAGTGAACAAATGCAGCAGGACAATGCAAACACCGACCTAAAGTGCTGATTCAATATCTGGCTACAGTGCACTTAAAATTTTGCTACTTAATTAAAGCTTTGTTAAGCATCCCATAATGCCTCAATAAGCAGTTCATGAGTGTCAATATTACATTTAGGAATGCTAAAAGAGGCATTAGCAGGACTCAATGGCGTTCATGAAGGCTTATCCTCACACAGCAGAAACCTGCTGGTATTGTCCAGTGACGTTTTAGCAGGGAGTTCACAGCATGTCAAATAAATGCATAGGCCAGGCCAGTGTCAGCCTCTGCTCTGTCTGCCCACTGTAGTACATGGTAGACTGTATGCAGGGCAGCCAGGCAGACAAACAAAGACAACAGCCGGCTGAACGCCGAAGATTGGAATTGAGGCTGAAGAGGGGCGTATTAAACGTGGGGTGGGGGAAGCGAGGGGGCACAATATATATATATATATATATATATATATATATATATATACACATACACACACACACAAATTAGGTGGAAACAATGAAGAAATAAAGGTAGGAATACTGCCGTCTACAGTACATGTTGCGGGAGGTGGGTTATACACTGTAAATTAACAGGTCTCCAACTCCCCAACATAAAAAAACACATGGGTGTTTACACACAGAAGAAAAAATGCTGCACCCACGCCAAAGCCCCAAGTCACCAGTCTGGCTTGCACAGGCCGCGGTAGATTAAGTATCAGCGACGGTAAAGTGTGAGACATGGCAGCAGTAACTCTCAGCAGGGAGTGGTGGATGTAGGGGGTGTGTATGTATGTGGGGGGCGGGGGCTGTTCCAACTGCGCCAGACTAGATTGCGGAGTTGTTACTCAGCAGCAGGGCGATGTTCACAGATCGACACGGGAGAGGAGAGACATTTGGAGGCATGCTACGCCAGCACTCTTGGCCTGCTTCTGCCACCCACCATCTACTGTACCTGTTTTGTCTTGGGTTCAGACGCCTATCCTCCCATGTTATCCCAACACCTGCTACTGAAGAGCGTTCCTCGTGACATAGCCTGTGCTGCTAATAGGTCACCGCCATGCAAAAGGAGTTCAACTCCTCTCCACTAATTGTTCTCCACCATTGTGTTATATTTACTCCCAAAGGGAGACATTGAACTTTTCATGGTGTAGGAGGGTTTGTACAAACAAACCAACACACAGAGACAAGACATACTGTAGACTGTATAAGGAATATACATGCATTTCTCAAGAACATGGACACAATGTGTGTTGGAGTGCGACCTGTAGAGCTAGAGCGAGAGTAGAGGACTGCTTATCGTCTTGAGTGAGAAGCAAAATTAAAAAAAGAAAAAAGGTGTTCCACTGTGTGACAGAGAGGTACGAGAGGGGCTGGGCTACATACAGAGCAGACAAAGCCATTTGAGTGCATGCGAGAGCAAGACATTCAGAGGCTCGGAGCAGGGGAGGGGACTGGACTCTTGCAAAGTGTGGGGGAGTAATTACAGTGGGAAGAGGATGTTGCGTCAGGCGGCCGGCTCGACAGGTAGCAAGGGCAGAAAACACAAGCCACGGAAAATCAAGAGACACGGTCACTGAGTCTGGGGCGCCGGCTGAGACAGTGCTCTGATCAATCAGGCGCCTCACTCTGGGCGGGCCAGACATGCCATCTCTCCGGCTGTCACAACTGGACACACCAGCTGGAGTCCCGTGGCAGCAACACACACACACACACACACACACACACACACACACACACAGAAGCATACAGACAAGGTGCAAAGGCCAAACGACATTGATGGATAGGCTGTCCCTACTTTTCCTCATACCTGTGTACTCAAGATGAAAGCCAGTGGCTGACACACTGATGTCGGACTGGAAGGTCAGATACAGATTGTTGGAGGTGCTGTTCAGCAGTTGAGGGATGGTCGTTCCTGCAATTACGTATTGTACTGTACGTCATTACAATACACACGTTGGCATGATACTTGATGGACTGCTACTAGCATTTATTTAGAAGCTCCATAACCCCAGACCTGTTCTGTGGCTAAATATCTTACTTTGAGTGTGGTTATGAAATTATAATGTACCGTTGGTAAAACATGCTACCAATAGAGTAGCTGCTTAACAACTACATAAACAAGTCTCAAAATAGAACTTGCTATTGAACCACTTTTAAGTTTGTTCATTAAGACTGTTTTAACCATGACACAACAATGTATTTGTCATGACAACTTTACATTAACCAAGGCAAAATAACCCATCAATGTCTTTGTCATGAAGACGTGACATTAAACTAATTTTTGACTTTGAGATGTCATTACATTGTATTACACTGTAAAATGTATTTCTAAATGTGTCATGACTATTTTGCCTGACCTCAACTACAGTGGTAACATTTTCACTTGTCATAAATATGTCATAAAGCTTTATTCAATTGGTTATTTTGCCTTCATTAATGTCAAGTTGTCATGACAAAGACATTGACAGGTTATTGTTGTCTTGGGTAATGACAAGTTGTCATGACAAAGACAAAAACATGTTATATCATCTTGGTTAATGTCAAGTTTTCATGCCAAAGACAATGACAGGTTATGTCATCTTGGTTAATGTCAAGTTGTCATGCCAAAGACAATGACAGGTTATGTCATCTTGGTTAATGTCAAGTTGTCATGACAAAATAGATCCCAAACAATGTCAACTTGACATTAAACATGTCATTTTTTACCGAATTACAGCTAATGACAACAGTCATAAACATTCATTAATGTTCATGACATGTGTTGTGTCATGGTTATGACAGTGTTATGTCAGTCTTAATGAACAAACTTCAAATAAAGTGTTACCCAAATATCTTAAATACCCACCAGACACTATATAACTGTGTAATTACATCTGGGGTATTCATTTTGGAGAACATCCAGTATGTCTGGGATTACTGATACTGTAGGCAATGTTCTGGTATTCTGGTAGTATGCCATGAGTAAATTTGCATGAATACTCTTGCAGTACATATAATCAAAAGACTCCCTGAGGATGAAATTGATTGCTAGCTATTTAAACTCCACAAGCTCCAACTGCCATGGTTGTGCCCTGTTGCTGTGATATAGGGCTGTACTCTAGAGATATCTGCCATTTGAGAAATATGACACCTGCTCCTTAAAAATGGTAGCTAATGCAAGACTAAATCCGTAGACAGTATCAGTGTTTCAAGATATCATAGGTTAATTCAAGATGGACCTTCTGACCAAATACATGGGTTACTAGTGTTACACAGACAGAACAATGACCAGCACCGCAGAAGGAAATGTATAGTGCAAACAATCCTTCCAGAAGGCCAAAAAAGTTTTCTCCAATCACAGATCAATAAGACAGAGGATACTGTATGCTAATGTGTCAGCACAGCACTTGTGGGTGATTCATTTGAAATTCTTTTGTGAGACTGAACCCCATATGTAGGTTTCCGTGGGAGTTAAGGCATTTATTGAGTAATGAGATTTCTCCTCATTTTTAATTATTTCCCATTGCATGTGTGGGGAAAAGGTCATGTGTTACTGCACATTATATATTTTTAGACTACCGTATCAAAATAATATAGTCACATAATATATAGCATATATTAGACCACTTAAATGCTTTTTTTACATTTACTTCTGCATTAAAAATGATTGTATTTATTATTATTAATATTGAGTTGCATAACGTACCAGAGTAGCTGCCAAGACGCGGCGCGTTGGCATCAACACCGTCAAAAAAATCCAAAGAATCCCAATTATGCTCTGTGGCAAAAGTCACAACTTGGATCTGGAAGGGAAACATGTTTCACAAACAGAAAGAAAAAAATAGCACAAGGTGAGAACATGTATACTGGATGAGCGAGACTATTCAAAAACATTTGCACAGGGCATTATACAGTATCTAGCCCATTAATAACCAGGAGAAGGCAGATTGAAAAGTAAATGCATCCCAGAACCCTTTTAAACTCTGATTTCCCCTAACATGTTCAACTGCGTCTCTTACTTGGATGCCAGCTCCCTCAGGAACCGAGATCTTCCAGGCGCAGTTCAGATAGTTGGCATATGGCTCTGGGTATCCAGGGGAGAGGATGGTACCCTTGCGTTCAGTTAGCACTCCGCCACAGGGAACTGGAAGGAAAGAGAACGAGCGAGAGAGTGAGAGAGAGAGAGGAGAGAGAAAGAGAGTCAGCCTGTGTGTGAAACTCACATTAAGTGACATAAACTCTGCATCTACAGATGATGACAATATCAAGCTGGGGGTCATTTGAAAGAAAGCGGAAACAATCTATACATCTAAACCAAGTTTAAATGTATAAGGATCATGTGTGAAGAGTCATTTTTTATATGGAAAATGCATGCGCGTGTGTGTGTTTGTTGAAGAAGATGCTTGCTGTTCCACAGTAACGGACAGATTCATCAATCATGTATGGCTGTCTGAGGATGTTCTGCCATGCAGCTCTATCATGCTGATGTCTTGTTGCACAAGTGAATACCAGCATCAAATTCCACCGGTGGGATTTTAAAAGGCAAGTCTTGCAGATGGGTTTACAGTGAGGCATGGCTATCATATGCACAGATTGGGAAACTAAGCAGTAAAATACTAAATATTCACACTTCACTAATGTTACATACTAATCTGTACATTAAAGGACTGTATACCATAATAATATATGGGATTATATGATTTTATATTTAGAATGGTGTTGTGGTAATCATTTCTATAAACTATGTAGAGTATGTAAGATAACATTAAATTATTCAGTCTGATGGATGTAAATAAAGTTCTAAACCAGTTCGGCCTACATCTAAACCACAAACACCAGGGTTTTATTCATGAAACAAATGTGTCATTTACTAAAGTGTAATTATAATAACAAAATATTGTTTTGAGAATATAACAGTAAAGTTAAGCAAAAGTAAAATTTTGATATTGACATTGCAGTGATGTAGCCTCGCACACATATTTGAACTGGCTCAAATAATACAAGTCTTCCAGTCAAAAGTCCCTGAATTGCATTGCATGCATGGGACCACCTCAAAATATCACCTAGATCCTATGGTACTGTATGTCTGTGCCGTGCTGAGAGGGTAGATCATTTTAAGTTTCTTTTTGTATGTATTTATTTATTTATTTAAGAGTAATTTAATTTCTTTTAACTGTCCAAACAGCCAGCTTTGCTCTGTGGGTCATTAGGGACAACTTTTGTCTATAATGGTGTGCAGTACCAGAACCTTGCTCACAGCAACCCAACAGAGTGTTAAATGGGATCAAGAACAGAATAGAATACCTCCATTTCCCAGTAAAATGTTGGCTGTGGCCGGCTCATTATTGGAACAAGAGATGATTTATGAGCCTGTTAGGGAGAACATAAGAGCTAAATCTCTATGGTAACAAGTTTGAGAAGAGAAGCTTAAAAAAATGTATCCCCTTTTTTTTTTTTTTTAAACAGTGGAGAGCCATTGTTATGCTGCCACAAGCAGGTGTGTATGTCTGACACATGTTAAGCCACCATGTACTTTCTTACTTCAATTTGAGAAGTGATAAATGTAACTTTCACAGCACATACCACTTCTTTAAGACAAATAAAAATAAAGTGACCCTGATATTATGCGTATATCCAGTCCAGAACTATGAGACCCAGGTATTGTAGAGGTTGTCCAGGTATTGTATCCAAAGCCATGTTCTTAGGATTCAGCAGCATTCTATCACTCAAAGGTGAGGTCATACTTATGACATTTAATGAAGGAACAGACACTACCCTGTCAAGGAGAAGGATTTAACCTGTATGGGTCATAGACAACCATTGTAGTATCCTTCAGCCGCCAGCGAAATTGGCTTTTTCCAATTTTGGCAACATCTCAAAGCGATGGAATTGGTAATAGATAGAGATGAGAAAATATGCTACTAATTACAATTTCATAGTCATCAATATTTCACAGTGGATATCCACCCTCCCACACATGCTTTTAAAATGCTGCCAAAATGATTCTGCCATCTTTCTCCTTCCAAGCAAAGCATGAGAGAAAATGAGTCCTATGTACCTGGCAGCAATCACACAGTGGAGAAATCGCACACAAGTATAATCAGCGGTACGGTGAAGTCATCTACAGCCAACGTGTGTGGCATTGCGATAGTTCAATATCGAAAACTATCTCCTACATCAGAGCTGAAAGGAAAATGGCTTGGCTTGGAGGATTTTATTGAGATTTATCCTCTGGAAACAAAAGGTAATGTAGGTCAACTGACAGACAAGGCTGTAAAACATTTCAGGGGTGGAAGTTGGGGGGGTTGGGTGCTCTGGGGACTGGGGAAAGAAGGGTCAAGTGCTCTAGACTAGAGCAATATTCACAGACAACACAAGGCATTTAGACTTCTGCGGCATTGCAACATTGGTTTTATGCTTTAAAAGGCCACCTGTTTGTGGATGGGGCCATATGTAGGGATTTCAGTTCAGAACCTGTCCTTTCAGTTTGCCACACATTCCTTGCATCAGTTAAATTAAAAATTCTAGATTTTTGACATACGTTTTATTGTATCTCAGTAAACAAAATATACATTTACATACACAAGTACTATTACAAATACTGTATAATATTTTCATATAATGGGCAGTGAAGTACTGTATACACTACAGTATGTAAAATAAAAATGCATTACACATGCTCCTGCAGCTCACGTTACATTGATCAGGTTATTTGTTCTGGTCACCTTAGATGGAAATCCAATGTTGTGACAATTTTCCATAATGCATAAATCAACCAAGAATTGTCACTCAATGCCCTCAGATTAAACCAATACTACACACTCAAACATGAGTTGTAAGTTGTAAAGTTATTAAGGACTCAGCTAAGTAATTGCAAATAAAGCACATTTAAGAGGAGTATAAAGTCAGGCTGACATACAGTAGTAGATATCCTGAAAAGACACAAATATTCAGTGGTCTTTCTGATGAATCCCTCACACACAGGGACTTAAAACCTATACTGTATGTTCAGGATTCCCATGTCTACCATAAGGACGACTTTACAATGAGCATCAAAACATTCGAGAGCAAATTGCTTTGCTAACTTAACAGCTCCTGTGAGTCCCATGAGCTAAAAGTTAATGTAATTGGTCGAGGTATATTAGAGACCATGACACCCATAAAGGTTAAATGCTCCCCATCCATATCAATCTTTCAGAGCTCATATATCAAATTTACTGCAGGCTGACAGGGGTGGAGGCGCATGTTCTGAAACATGCACTTCAAAACTACATTGTAAGTCACTTTGGATAGAAGAAGCTGCTAAATAAAGTAAATATATAGATAGTACTGAAATGCAGGAAACCCAAAACAAAATTTGAGCAAAATCATAATATGTGCAAATGTGTTAGACCGCATATAGGCACAATTGGCGTGGATTGGTATCCAAATAATGTTTGAAATGTTATCTATCTTTTAACTGTGGTATATGCAGTACAATATACTGTATATCTGACTGGCAGTGAACATGTTTTGGTGCTACATTAAAATAAAAACCGTGAATCATACAGTGCAGGTGCTAACCTAGTTATTAGCCACAGGGTTCTTCCTGGCTGCAAATGGGCCTTCCTTTCAGGGGGGTCCGGGATGATGCTCCCCCGGAAGAAAAATGTGAAGTTTGCTGCATTTAAAGTTAAATGCAGCAATTTAATGCACTTTAAGGCTAGATCTATGAAGAACTGTGTGGCAAAGGAGGGCTTTATGCTTACATTTTCCTCCAAGGAGCACATGTGAATATAAAAAGGAGTGTTTTTGTTGTGATTTGAGTACTAAGTTAGCAAAATGTTTTCTAGAATGACTGACCATACCGTTGTGCTCTTAGTAACAGTGAAAATAACCAAAGCATACAACATAAGGCCTGATTTATGTATCCATTCTGAATGACTCATATTTCTGAGGCATTGCTTTGAGAAAATGCAGGGGTTTGCCAATGAGTCAGCATTTTTACAGTCGTCATCTACTGAGCTTTAAGACACCAAAACATAACGACAGTTTTCCATAGCATTAATGGAGCGCCCTCAATTCCAGGGAAGGTTACTACATTTACCCCCCTAAAGTTAAATGGATAAAATAATAGCCAAGTCTAAAATATTGAATGCATAAAGGAAATTAATTACTTTTTACTGCTTTATAGCTACTACTAATTATCCAGATGATTTTTAATTGATCCGTTCCAGCCCATTAATGTTTTGTTCCGCGTAGGTTGTGTGTCTATCCACCCCACATATGCATGTAGTGCTGTGCACTCTGTGAACGGAGGCGAGTACATTATATGGAGGCTAGTATCTTATAGTATATTTAGTATGTAATGTACCTGACAAACATGAGTGATAGTACGTGACCTAACCTAGCAACAGCAGGTCCTAGCAGACGCTTAACAAAGGTTGGTCTCTGCTCAGTTCAGGAAACAGACCCAGACTGGCACTTTCACTGGTTTGAGAAAGATACTACAAGACATGCTTTTAGAAAATACATTCTGAGCCACCAGGTGTTTTTTGTTGGACACCTGTGTCCCATTGTGATCTCCATGCTGTAGTCCAAATGTACATATATGTTCTACTCTGCAATATACAATGCACTAAACAATGGTATAAACATTGATTTGTTTCACTAAAGAATGAGGCTAATTATATTATACACAGTTGAGATAAATAATGATTATATGATGCCCTACAACCTACATGCACGTGAGTCAAAATACTTTGGGAACATAACTTTGAAATGACACAAGAATGGACAAAAATACAACCACATTGTCCTATCAAATTAACTGTCACCACGTAAACACTATGCACTCACTGAGATGAGTCTAATTACAGTATATCATACTGAACAAAGAGTTAGCATGAATCAAGACTAGAAACTAATAGCATTACTCGCCAATTTTAATTATCTGGACAAGGGAGGTGGGGAAAGTAACTTTAAAACACAGAAACACAGCTACAGGACAAATTAGCGGGGTCTGTTAGTCTTAGTCATATCCTATAAAAAGAGCTTGAGTAATTGTCCGTGGTGTTTTTTAGTATTTTATTAAAGCTGCTATGAAACTATATCCATTATTCTGGACAAATACACCACCGCTGGGGGAGATGCTTCAGCCATTCAATCTCCAGATAAAAATCAGTTTTTTAAATGTGAACGCTTGTGCCACCACTCTTTCTTCACCAGTCGGCGGTGAACTCAGATGACCCTTGCTTCTTCTGAGTTCAAGCATGGATTCTGATGAACCGTCCAGCGTTCACCAACAAAGAGCATTTTCTGTGTTGGCACGTAGGCTGACATCAATATGTCTCACCAAATGTTCATCTATACTGCTCTAAACAGGCTCTACAGCATGGCACAATACATGCTTGTCTATGTGCATGGTTTGGCAATATCATGTGAATCATGGCTGTACGGATTACATTAGCTTGTGTGCAACTGTGCATATGCAAGCTTGTTTATATGTGTCAGCTTTTGTGTTGGCTATTTAAAACGGCTGTTTATCCCTGCCTGCTGCCCTAAGCCTTACTTCCCAGATCAGAGGAAGATGTTTGGATGCTCCACAACCCGGGACGGATATAGGCAAATGGCAGTGTACAGTATGAACAGTATGGGTGCATCCCTGTTGACATGTGTGACACTCTCTGCGTGTCTCTGCCTGGATTGGAGGGATGAGCCAGGCAGCGTGAATGCAAATGTTGAGCCTGTGTGTGCATGTCTGTGCATGTGCGTGTGTGTGTGTGCATGTGTGCGAGTGTGTGCATGTGCATATGTGTGTGTGTACATAATGGAGGACCTGCATGGGACCACTCACCCACACATGTGAATGCGTGTGTGTGTGTGTGTACGTAACGGAGGACCTGCGTGGGACCACTCACCCACACATGTGAATGCGTGTGTGTGTGTGTGTGTGTGTGTGTACATAACGGAGGACCTGCATGGGACCACTCACCCACACATGTGAATGCGTGTGTGTGTGTGTGTACGTAACGGAGGACCTGCGT
>JAODTR010010507.1:0-23007 GCA_025399935.1 Amblyopsis rosae | reverse complement strand
GGGACCACTCACCCACACATGTGAATGCATGTGTGTGTGTGTGTGTGTGTGTGTACGTAACGGAGGACCTGCGTGGGACCACTCACCCACACATGTGGGTACGGAGCCGTTCCACTGGGCCAGGGTGCTGGGCACGGCCTCACACTTGATGGTGCTGGAGCCGTGCAGCGTGTAGCCCGGACTGCATTCAAAAAGCACCGCCGTGCCGATGCTGAAGTCATTCCCAATGCGCTTCCCGAACCGCGGCTCGGGGACCGAGCTGCACTGTGAGGCACTGGTCCTCGGTACGGCTGGAGGAAGGGGAAGGAAGAAGGGGGGGGGGGGGGGGGGACAAACGGGGATAGAAGGGAAGAGCAACGGCAGGTAGAGAGAGGGAGAGATAGGGAGAGATAGGGAGGCAGAGATAAATGCTTTAGCCTCTCTGAATCTCCTCTTAGATCATCAGTCTATGCAGTCAGCTGTGGCAACGCAGGCTCTCTCTTGGCAACCCCACTCTGCTCAGTCATGCAGCCCTACAGTCGCCGGTACACAAATCAACAGGCCTCTACGCGAGGGCAGATGAATGCAAGGCAACAACATGTTGTTTAAGCCAAGCCCAGCACTGCGCTTGCACAGTACTTACAGTACATACTGTACTGTAGGAGATGAGCGGTTATGGGAGGAAAAGCGTTTCCTTAATTCGTGCCAGGAATATGTTGAGGGAAACAAATCCTACCTTGATAAACAAAATGAAATCCTTTCGCTGTCTCTGCTCCTGTAGTGGTAAACTTGAGTGTGATCTTGTTTCCTGAACTCAAGGGAAGCGTCTCCCCTGAAGTGGTACAAATAAATAATAAATAAAGGTTGATGTTCTGAATAACTCCATTGTCATTTTTATAGCTTATCCGTTAAAGAAAAGTTTTAAGCGCTCCGAATATATTAGTTCCCCATGTTTAAATTCTGACCATGAGAACTTTGAAAGAAATTTATGTTTCTGATAATAATACAATAAATATGACTCAAATACCACATTGCAATCTTTGGAGAAACTAATTCTCACATTTTGCATTAGAGAGTGTGATACTATAATTCACTAGCTGTTTTATACAACTGATTTGAATCTTGGAGCACTTTATTCATATGACATCATCAAGTTATTATGTACCATTATAACATGACTATGCAGAAAAAAATAGCCTTTAGGCTTTACTTAGAAATCAGCTTTTAAACTCCATGGGTGTGGAATTTAATTTGGACTGAGAAATTGAAATGATGTTGTCTTTGCATTATGTGTATTGTATTTAATAAAACCAATACACGGCCATATATGTCAGTTAAAGTGGACCAAGTGTACCAGCCAAGCCAGCCTAACAGATATGACAGATATGACGTACAGAGCCATTTTCAGACCATATAATCAAAATAATGTTTAGACTGTAAGCATGGGACTTTTGTCAATATTTACTCCAGCATGTATGTGTCTCATCACAGTGCAGTCTTATTATTTAGTTACCAGCTCAAAAAACACAACTCAGGGTGCAGCTACACTTTAACAAAAAGGTTCTGCTCAGAATACAACAAGCTGGTTTTCACAAGCTCTGCTGTACCTGAGTGTGAACCACAGATGGAAGAGAGAAGAGAGGAGTCGATGGATGGCCCGTCAAATATCTCAACCACATCACTGGTCAAGGTCTGGAACACCACAAACTGGCCAAACAGCACTAGAGAGAGGAAGGATAACCAAAACAAGAAAACAGAAGAAAATACATCAGAATGTGTTACGTAACAAAATACATTTCCCTTACGTCCTATGCGCACTTATCACAGAACAAGCAATTATTAGCTATTATGTTGTGAATCAATGTTGCTTTTTAAAGATTGTAGACTTGATAACACAGAGGTTCATTTTCCTCTCCTTTACACAACATATTTAATTGCATTACCTTGTCTCAACAACTGTGTCTAGGTGTGTGTAGACAATGAGCTAAACTCACACAAAACCATTTCTCAGCAGAATGGCCCTTGATCTAACACAAGGGTTAAGATGCAATTAGCTGGCTTTCAGGTCTCCGTACATGAATCACACCCAGTCATACATTGTACTCCCACATAACGTATGTGTTGTTACTTTAGTAATCAACAATTCAATTAAAGTGATTTCTATTGAACGCAGTTACAGTATGCGATGGCATTAAATATAAACAGGTTAGAGCTCTTAAGGTTGGAAAGCAAGGAGATGGACACACCTCATTATAAAGTGTGACAAGCCAATCAAAAATAATAGTCACATACTGCATCTATCCAGTTGTCTGCTTTGCTTTAAGAAGCAGTTAGCCACAACTACTGTGAAACGTCGCCTTCCCATGTCTTAAACGACAGTGGCTAAATACATCATTGCATCTGTGCTGACACAAACCCTCTCTGAATGATGAATAACAATGAAACCATAGTGACAGTGACAGTTTTTATCATTATCATATTAGTTTGATACTATATAATACATTTATAAGCGCATCTCAAAACACATGGTTCAATCCCTCTTGAGGGCATCCTGATATTCGTTTACTTGACTTCAAATTTAATTTAACAACAATCACTAAAAGGACATGACAAATACAAGCAATGTTCAGAATGCAAATGATAATTAATACTTAATGTATGCCGTCAAGAGCAGTGGGTAGAAGAAAAAAAAAACCTGTGACAATGAACATCAAAGAATATGTAAATAATGTGCCGCATGAATATTTCCAATTAACCACCCCTGATTATATGTGTACATGGCCCTGAACGCAATCGGATTTTCTGTTTCCTACTGAATGAGTGGACATGGCCGATTGGATCAGTGGTCCGCGATACAGTGAGGGCACCTGTGTGTGTGTGTGTGTGTGTCATTTGCTCGTGTGTGTTTGTGTTTTGTGTGTGCCACTGTGCCTATATGTGTGTCCATTATCAGTGGGTCAAATAACAGTGTCAATCTCACCCTCTGGTGCACAGAAATGGTCTGGAAGCTGACCCCCCCTCCCCATCCTACACCATAACCCCTCGGTCTCTCTGATTCGGTCGCTTCCCACCCGCCTAATGATGAGGCATGATGTATGATGAACAGAGAGAGCAAATTACCACCCCCTTTGTCAGCTCTGACAAGCAGGCTTCATCTGTGGCCTTTACCACTGCTTTACAACAAGGCTTTAGATCTTATAGGTGTCAAATAGTGTCTGTACCTGTTCGATGTCATCACAAATACACAGCACGGGCAACAAGTCAAGTTTATTAGGAAAGCTACAGGAAAATAGCTTTATAGTCAAGTGGGCTGTTTGTCTGATCTAGCAATTTATTTAACACGCAAATAATAACCTTTATTTCTTTTTTTTTATTTCCAACATGTAACTGTGGGCAACGGTGAGAATTATTTGCTTTTACTTTCCAGCATTTTATGAGAGCATTGCTATAGAAAGTGCAATGGACACTAAAGACCGAATAACAAGGTACAAAATGTATCGTTGGAATCCATAGCAGGTCAGAATATTTTTGGGCGATATTGTGAAGAGCCGATAAGTGGTCAGTATGCCCTGAGCTACTATTAACTATAACACGTTTGCCTTAAGGCAATATACTGTACACAGCCCATCTTAAAATGTGTTAAAGACACTCCTAACACAGCCAATAGCAAACGGTAAGAAAATAAGAATAAAGAGCTGGCAGCATATGTTTGTCCTTCTGGCTATGCATTATGGAGGAGCTACCTGTCATCTTCGTTTTGTAGTGCTACAGAGCACTTCTGGCATCTCTATAGTACTCTACCAGCCACAGAACTCTCAAAGAGAAAGACAGAGTGAGTGAGCGAAAGAGTAAGAGAGAGAGAGTGAGCGAGTGAGAGAGAGAGTAGGGGTAAAGTAGAGTAGGACTATAGAAGGAAGGACTAGAGGGGCAAGGCTGGCTATAAAACTCTCAAGGATAACAGGGACTCTGCCTCAGTGTGAGACGAAATAGCTCCAACATCAAGCCACCAATCAACTTTGCCAGCAAAAGTCGCATTTGTGTACAAATACGCACACGCATGTGCACACGCACATCTACACAACATCTAAGCAAACATTGACATGAGAATTGTTCCTGCCTTAGAAGTAGCTTCGTTTTTATAGCGGTACATTATGCAGAGTAGAGTCAAATCTTTGTCCACATAGCAAAACAGTACACACACACACACGCACGCACGCACAGAAAAGCTCAGTCACAAGTAGTGTTACTCATTTCTCTCTCTCTAATCCAAAACTAGACAAGCATGACTCCAATCTGCTCCTCTGCTGTAATCACGTTCAGCTATTAAGTCAATAAATCACTGTAAACTTGTTACCTAATTTATGCAAGGCTATGATGAATGCTTTATCGCCCGGAGCTAGCAGAAGTAGCATGATGCTAAACATATTTACAAACAATGGATGACGCCAATTTACGGGACTGTAGTTATATACTTCATATTGGGCTTCAATTTCTAGTCTCCCACAGAGATTAACTCTCCCTATAGTGTAGTCTTGGTAACAAAGAGGAAATGTTACTCATGCAGGAACAGTTTTTAAGTATTATTAGAAAACATTATATCCATTACTTACTGTCAGTACAAATAGTTCCTCAACCCCTTCAATTAGCAATCCATGCAGCAATTGTTACAAAATGGTTATTGAGTGGACACCATTATCCAAAATAACTTTAAAATTAGTCCAGGGCTTGAGCCCATAGACTTCTGACTGGGATTTGATCAACCAGAGTCCTTGCCTATCCTGCCATCTATAGAGGGCGTATCAAAAAAGGTGCATGTGGCAAATGCAAAATAGTTGGAGCTGGAAAAGCAGGGACAGAGAGGGGCTCGGTTGCTATTCTTTCCTCAATAGTAACTTTGGCTAGAATCCACAAGTTTACATGGCTTCTCAATATTTCATCCTGGCTTTTGTGACAGCGTCCTCCTCTCACAAACATGGGTATGTGCTACAGATACTGTTATAATACGATGGGCACCAGTAATGCCATCATCTTATAATGGCTCCCTGTCAACAAACACGGCCAAACATCTGTCTCTTTCACTCCGCTTAGAGAATGAATCAACATGACCCAGTAGATCCCTTCTGTTTGTGTGGGTGTTTTTGGCCTGTGTGGGGTTGTGTTTGTGTTTAGTGCATTTGTGGTTAATTCTTCCAACTAATCCATACAGTGCAAATGATTCAGGGAAGATACTTTCTACTACAGTGAAAGGTGCATATCAAGACCCCAGGAACGGCCTTAGAGACTTGCTACCTGGCAAATACGACGGCCAGCACAGGTATCCAAATGCTAGGACCAAAAAAGTCTATTTCAGGCATTCCTGGAATGCTGCACATTAATGTCTTGTGAAATAATCACACGGTATGGTACTATATAAACATGACTCACGGATGCGCAGTACATAAGTGAATAGTATGCGATGGTCTTAAAAGTCAGTGTGACTTATCCAAAGTAACTTACAGTGAGTAGAACAAATATAAGTACTGGCACTGTATAGAGCAGGCAGCTGTTAAACATAATTTAAATGGTGGTAGCCACCACTAGCGTATTGTGTCCCACTATATTATTTACTGAAAATGAATACATAAAATAAAGAACAGTACTATGTGTATATACTGTACTGTAGCATACTTAACATAATACACAATATAAATATACAACAGCATTGTAGAAGCAGTGTGTATTTTATACCCTGCCAGTTCATGAACCACTGAACCCAGATTACTCATTGACTAAACCTTGAAATTCAATACAGTATTTGTCACGGTTCACGACCGGGCCCGCGCTGGACAGCGCCGGTCGGGAGGATCAGCACTGGACACCGCCCCTGGATCGTCCTCGGCGCCGTACTGACTCCCCACGCAGGAACGCGCCCTGGCAATTTCCTCCACATAGGAATGCGGCTTCCTCCTTTCCTGTACGAGGTTTCCTAAGCCACGCACCCCCACCAGCTGATGCCAGTTTGTACACCTCGTTCGACGAGATCTTACTAGTAACCGTTTCTAGTGCCAGCCTTTCTTTGATACTTGTGAATTGTAATAAACCAGTTCTCTTACTGCCTCCCTGCTGTTCTGCCTGTCTGTTCCTGCGCCTGAGTCCCTCGCAACACACGACGTGACAGTATTAGTGTATTAGGGGGTTTTAATACAGTATTAGTGGGCTTTTCCCCCCTACAATGTACAAGGGCCTTCACATATTTTAATTATCCCTTTGTGGGTACAGAACGTGATTGCGTATGTGCATTAGGCTGCTATTGCAAATGTCAGCTACAGTTAAACCAGTCAGAGATGCAGGAAGCAAGCCAAACTACACATTCATCCAGTACACTTTAATTGCACCGTTATAAAGAGCATTTCATAAGCATACTGCATTCTAAATAAATGCCTCTGCATCATCCGTCTACACTACATATACCTTAAGGCAAAATACCTACAGTACCAGGTGTTGTACTCTTAAACAAGCGCAAAAGCTAAAGGTAAGAGAAATGGCAGCATATGTTTGCCCTTTTGGCTAATGAATTATGGAATAGGTACATATCATATATGCTTTCCAGCAGCAGACTTTCTGAGGTTTAGAGCAATGACAGCGTACACAAGTCTCATTTACAGAAACCCGCGGAATTGTATGACAGCACGCTGACCGACATATTTTTAATGATCTATTATCACAGTGATGTTGCATCATCCCCGTTTGGCAGGAAGTGCGGCTGCACCTTGACATGAGCCCCATACAGTCCATTAGTTCTCTATCCTGGGGAAGAGCTCCTCTGGCTGCAGCAGAAAGGGAGAGGGCACTTACTGTACGAGAGAGGAAGCTGAAACATGTGGGAAGCGGACACATTTGACTGGATTGTCGTCTGCTCAGTTCCTTCGTCTTGCCTTATTGACTTTTGGCCTTGTTTGGACATTGAGTCAAATGAGAATATATTAGGTGGACAAAAATCTGTCCGCTGCAGCCAATCCCTGCCTTCGTTAACACTGTTATCCACCTTACTTTTGAAGGCATTAAAAATGAGTGGTCGCACTTCCGACTTGAATATTAATAACTGTAGCACATTATCACACACGCTATAATATCACCCAATAGCAACATGCAACGTTTTATGAACCCAAAATACTAAACTGTATACACAAAGTGAGCAACAAATTATTTTAAAAATGAACCCATGCTCCAGGAATTGAAAATGCGAGCGCATTACTGGCACATCCTAATAGGAAGGCCTATAGTCAGATGGCCAAGCCGGGGAAATAGCTATTGTGTGGGTCACACTTAGGCTCGACCCAGGAACATTCTTTATGTCCCATCAGCCCTGCTGATGACTAAACAACCGGCCCCAAGGCGCAATGTTTTTTTCTGCCTCCGTCTCACTTCCTGTGTAACTTTGTACAGGCAGATTTATTACTGCAATCCTTCAGTGTTGTTGCCCATTATGCACACGCTTTTAGTATAATATAATGATATGTGTGGTAAATAAAGCGGTGCGTGTAGATATAGTGATGACTGAATGTTATTACAGCTGTGAAATCACATTCTCCAAGGTCTTCTTATGAGCGTCCTTCAGGATAAAGACCGCTACATGATTGAAGTGTGATTACAGTGGCAAAGGGAACTTTATTGCATGAACGGGCTTCACGGATCATCAGCATTATTACAAATAAGCGTGTATGAAATATTCTAAAGGTTATATTGAAGCTAAAACTACCCAAATATTCTATGAACACTATGCTATAATAGTGCTCTGTGGTGCAGTCTGCTCCACTTTTTTTGTGTTTACAAGCCTCATAGGAACACCAGATTTTCTTTTCAGCGTGCACACAGAACAGGCAGCCCGTAGACTGCGAGTATTCACTGAATTTGACAAAAAGTGTATTCACGTACAATTGCTGATTTTACCTTTAAGTCATCTTATCTCCCGGAGACTAGATGGCAATCAGAACAATGTTCTACAATCTACTCTTTATAATCAGTATTCTAATCTACTGTGATTCTTTCTGGCATTAGCCAAAGGTCACTCTCTCGCCTCCAACTGGTTCCTACATATTGGCGTTATGCCACCAATATCCCTTCTTCTCTCCACTGGCTTTTACTTAACATTTTACTGATCGCTTTTAAAGCGCAGACTGGACCAGATTCAAGCAATTTAACAGACATGTTGACTATAAGAGCAGCCTTAGATTCTCAGATGGGGCCCATCTGGATATCCCAAAGTCTATGCTTATTATTGAAAGTAAGGCCCATAGGCTCTGTAACTCTAAATAAGCATGGCAGAATCTATTACCGTATTTTCCGGCGTATAAGACGCCCTCCAACTTTTCCAGTTAAAATATAGAGTTTGGGATACAAACTCACACAGCGCCGCTCTCTCTCTTTTTTCCATACCCCGGGCGTCCCGGACGCCTGCAGCTGGGTCCACCCTTCACTTACACCTTCCCGGTGAGGCGCCCCCTCACCTCGTCATCGGGGCCGCGTTAAGTCACTTCTTTCCACGAATCCTGGTGAGTGGATTTTCTTCTACCTTGTACTTGTACAGCGCCGCCCTTGCTGCTGTCATACGGTCGCCGCATATGGCGGGGATGCGGCCGCGGCCGTTTTTGAGCTCCCCCCACAGTATGCGGCGACCGCAGATTATCCAGTCCGGCTCGGAAGTTTCAGCACCCGGCGTATAAGACGACACCCGGCGTATAAGACGACCCCCGACTTTTGAGAAGATTTTCCTGGGTTAAAAAGTCGTCTTACTGTATATGCCGGAAAATACGGTACATTTAAATGACTTCTTAAAACCAAATTATAGTTTTGCTTTGATGTGATACTGTCTTTTTATGTTTATATATTTTACTTTTTAAATTATGTTTTTATTTGAATTGCACTATATTATTTTTTGTCAGCTATATGTCTCATGTTTTATTTATGTTTGAATTACTTTCTTTACATTTCATTGTACAGCACTTTGGTTGATATTCGCTGTGTTTAAATGTGCTTTATAAATACATTTGATTTGATGAATATACTGTATAACAAATATATATATATATATATATATATAGATATATAAGGCCCTAACTGACGTGTGTTAAATGTGCACTTCAATTCCATTATAGTACCTCATTAAAGTACCTCAATGCGTACTCTATGCACCAGCATTGTTTCTAGGTGACTACTAGCCTGGTGTAACCAAACCCAAGATTCACTTCATGATGAATGGGTCTGGACAAGCTCCACAGTCCTTGGCTCCATTGACCTCTGGTTAACTTTGAAGCTATTGGACAGCCTTTAACCAACTGGCATTGCTACAACTGTTTCAACTCTTTCATTAGAACTGATTGCTTCATCTATCTTAGCGTTTCTCAACGTGGGCGGTCCTGCCCCCCAGGGGGCATTCAGAGGACAAAGGAGGGCACTGAGCTTCTCTTGGGGGGCATTTGTTTTTTTTGGCAAATTTACACCAAATATTCATAACAACACTAGATTAAACTATCAACTAGGTCTGCAACCAGGGTAAGGACTGGCTGGGAGTATCGGGGGATTTTCTCAAACTGCCGGTCAATGTTAAAACCACATAGTAGCCTATGGCCCACCATGCAAACAAATAAATAAAAAGAAAATAAAAATGTGCAGTTTAATTTGCAGTTCTCGCTTTGAGCATGGCCTGAATACAATGTAACTATTTTACTTACCTTCTCCAACCGATTCACATGTGTTTGTGTGAATAATAATCATTCATATTCAGGAACATGTGACTACTTTATGGACAGGGGGGCACTGACCCAAAAAAGGGTGAGAACCACTGATGTAGCTCTACCACCATTTCAAAACACACGCTTGATTTCAACCTCATCACACTTACAGTCACCTTGATTTGTACGCCAGCATGATGGGTAATGCAAACATTAAAGGGAAAGGGGATTCAATAATCGGGAGAAGCCTGGCTAGGTGACAATTCAAGTTAATTGTGGACGGGGTGGAGGATGTGAGTTTAGGAGTGGAGTAGAAGGATATTTCTGCAAAACTGTTTTCAACCACATATCTAACAGATGTTTGTCATTTTTAGAGTAATCTTTTAAATAAATCACATCTCACTGAGACAAACTCATGCATGAACCTAATCCAACTAAGCAAAGTTTGCCTAGCACACACACACACACACACACACACACACACACACACACACACACACACACGCACCAAGCTACGCTCCACTAATAGGAAAAATGTGTCTCAAACCTGAAACTATCAACCATTTACAAAGTGGGACATTCTGGAAACACCATCAAGCTAAATATAAACTAAGGCTTAAGTTAAAAAGAAACAAAACCATTTACATTGAAGTGTGTGTACTATAGTTTGTGTATTTGTGCATGTGCATGCAGGTTTGTGTGTAGGAATTGAAGGTTTTGCTTTGTCAAAGTATTTCTAAAGCAAAAAACATGTCCTATAAATACACATGAATTATAATAATATTAAATCAAGTATAAAGCAGTACTGAGCCTGATGAAAAAGCAAGGGGAGTCAGAATCCTGAGGGACGTTTGAAAGCAGTGCCCACGTCTAAGTTGGCCTGTCATGGATAAATAAACATTTCTATTGTTTCGCAATATGACTACAACCATTACTGCTGACAGAATAAATCAACATTAAAGGCCAGAGAAATGTACACTGTACAATACAGTAATAGCAGCCGATTGGTGCTAAATAAAATGTGTTAATTCACAAAGCTCACGTATTCTGTGAGGAACCATGGAAACAATGACTCACAACCAACTGGTCCCTTAATTACATTAACTACACAATTGTATTGGTTAGCACTGCTGTAAGATTAATGTAAAGACTTCTTAACATTCAGTTGAGCCAGCTTGACACAATGTCTCCCAGGCGAACGGCATGCTATAGGTCACGCCAGGGACAGGCTGAGAGGCTTGCTTCATACTCTACCCTAGGCTTACAAATTTCAATTACCTGTAGACAAGACAATGAAATGTGATTTCCGCTATCACTGTTGGACTGCACTACAAAGTCTAGCCAGAAATATCAGAAGAACCCCCTCGACAAACACCTTTATCTGTAGATTATAATCACTGAGCTATCGTTTAGATACAACAATAAATCAGCATTTTGTCAAGTTTACTTAATAAATAGTTTTTCTGTTTTATCTTTATATGGGACCGATGTGATAAAGAAGCTACAAACATTTAGCAAACAAATAAATCAGTGGACACATTAAAGCAATATACTGTATCAATAGTTGCCTTTTCAAGAGTGTGTCTAGTACCAAGAGAAGATCAGCCTTTTGGCTGATGAAAGTGTTAAATTGACTTACAGTACATCAGACTTCTCTAACCTGCCGGCCACTCAAAGCACTGTACAGAATTGATTGCCTCGCATTCATTCACACACCCATGGCATCAAACGCAACAGTTAGGGTTATAGGTGACACCTCGACACTTTGTGAGGAGTTAGTGGGGTTTGAACCAGCAACTTATTGATCACCTGTTGCCCCACTGTGCCACTGTTTCCCTCTGTTTATGCTATTATTGTAGAACCCTGACCAATTTTGGGAGGCTGTACATTCTCACATCCACTGTAGGAGAAATAGTTTTAAGATTAATTTATACTGTAGCATTTGATATCTGGAATATAAAAAAAAATTATAACACTTTGTTTATCTAATTTTGGATTGCATGCATAAAGGAATACTTCACCCAGAAAGCGATAATTAGTGTATGAGTTACTCACCTCTCACAACTTGGAATGCTGGAATAGAACAAGCTTGTGCTCACATCCCTGCTCAGAAAATGTAGCTTAACATTTTACTGACATAATGGTGTTGATAGGGGATCATCCAAAAAAATAAAAAACTGTTTGTTGCAGCATCCCAGGTGGTGACCAATTCATACAATCATTTTTGTTCTCTCTTCTTTGGGTGAAGTACTCCTTTAAACCTCAGAGAAAATTATTCACCATTTCAAATGTGAATTCATGCCGCTTTGTTAGAATACCCTACTGACAATATCTCAAGCCACGCTGCAACAAATACGTTTTTCATCATCAGTGTAACTTCTCAACAGCCTGTGAAGCTGTTCTCCATCGGTCTCCCAGGAATAAACTCACAAACCCGATGGGATTTCTGCTTTCACAGTTTATTAAGTGTCTTTGCAAGTAGTTTCAACACACTGCATTTCTGTGTAATATTTATATAAAAGACGCCGGTTCCTAGACTCCAGGAGTAGTTGGCAACAGTAAGATGGGAGCTAGAGACTGTCCAACTGGATTGTTACACAGGATGAATCTGTCTTTCATGAGCATGCAGCTTGAAAATAAATCTGCACCTGCAATGTGAGCAGCACATCATGCCTTAAGACAGAATATTTAGCTGAAGTGCCTCATGGTCCTCTGAATTATGTATACACAAGAGGCGCTTAGCTAAACGAAGCAACCGCGCATTCACTCGCTCCAGGTATTCCACAGAGCGCTTCACAGCTGGCCCTTTCCCAACATCGCCTTTACCGTACAGTACATTTTTCATGTCAACACAATCAGATGTTGTTTGTCCTGAACCCATTTGGCTTTCTCCTCTTGCACTCTCCCTGCCATTTTATAGGTCATGTTACGACTCATAAGATTCAGGATCCTCCGGTAGGACGCACCTCCCAGTGGCACGAGGGTATGCGATTAAAACATCCAGTGTTGTCAGCTTTAATAAAGCATGGCAAGCAATACAAATTGTCTTCATTTAACTTTGTAGTAGAATTCACTCCATATAGACGTTGTTTTGAATCCCTGTTGGTTTAATTGTCAGGTACGAACTGGATATCAATACAGCAGTAAATAAGCACTTACCCTGACAGTTTGCAGCTGTAACCTTCAAACATGCTGTATCACTCCAAACTGAGCAGAACTCTAAAATGCATGCGATGGAAATTAAGGACTACAGGGAAATTAATTATGCAACTTTCAGTGTTTTTGTTTGGTAGTACACTGCCAGCCACGAGAAGCTTTGTGAGCCAGTCTGCATCTCTTCAGAGACACAGCCGTTGTCTGTTAACTGCTCCATTCTCCTCATTAAGCCAAAACTGGCAGTAAACACAAACAATGCTCTCAGACACTGTCTCGGTTTATATTTGAAGCAATATGTTCTGGCATTGTTAGACTAGATACATGCTGTAGGCAGAGCAAACTGAGCGAACGTTACCCTTGCGCACTTCTTCTGCAAAACAGTGCGACATAATGACGGGGACACTCACCAAAGTCACCGGGGACGAAGACGTCATAGACACAGCTCTGGCCCATGGTGTAATTCCGCGGGTAATTCGGAGAAAGCACAGTCCCTTCTGATCCTGTGGAGCGACCTCCGCACGGGGCTGTGTGGTGGGGAAAAGAAGCGTGCAGAGAAACACAGTGACAACCATGTTACAATACCTGGGGAAATAAGGCAATAAAATGCATCAGCAGGCCCATTCTAAATGGCACAAGTGCACAGGTAAGCATTTCAAACTACTGTAGCAAATAAGGTGAAAAACAAATTCACGTTTGAACTCCTAACTGCTGACAAATAGCATTTTAGCCTGAATACCAAAGACATTACATTTCAAGGACCACATTTGTCCTTTTAACTGCTAAAAAACATACCCCTGGGAGCAAATGAGAAAAATGGTTGGAGAGAGTTACGGCACTGTACCTACAGGATCAACTGTCAGCATCACCTTTTACTTCATGACAACCCATGTATGTATACAGTGCCAACAGCCAAAATCACTTTTTTGTCTTTCCGAATGACATCTTTCCGATTGACGTTTATGGTTACCCTGCTTACATGGGATGTCATGTAATCGGGTGTGGTGTTCACATGCGCTGGAATGGATGTTAGTCATGCACACATTATCTAGCTTGTAATGTAACGTGTCCCCCTAGCAAATGGTAAAACCAGCTTCTAGTTATAGGTATGCCTACCTCGGAGAGTGAGGCCATTTGTGTGACTTGTGTTCGCTTATTGTTGATAAGTTATTTGTTGAACAATAGTTTACCGGCATCACACAAAACGTGCGCATAAGAATGCAACCAGGAAGTAATCGGGTTTAACCATTTACATGGTAGAAATCTTCTTTCAAATCAGGTCATGGAACGGGTTATACTACCTCTCTGCTTCGGAATTAAGTTTTGATCGGTTTGTCCGTTTCTCTTCCGATCGTGGTGTTTATATGGATAATTTTATTTTCTTTCGGGTTGGGCTTTTAACCTGATTCCAATCGGAATAATAGCATCCATGTAAATGCTACTGAAACATTAACGTTATGTTAAATGGACTGCGCATTTCGAACCTTCTTGCCACTCAAAGTGCTGTACAGGATTGCCTCACATCACACACACATTCATACACCAATGGTGATTGCTGCCGTGCAACCACCGGGAGCAGTTAAGGTTCGGTGTCTTGCTCAAGGACACCTTGACACTTGGTGAGGAGTTAGCCGGGATCGAACCAGTGACTTACTGGATCAACTGTCGCCCCGCTCTACTCACTGTCGGCCCAATTCTATTACACTCACGCACATTCATGTCAAAAACATTCCCCGGGCTAACGTCATATAGCGCCCTGCACCTGTGTTGGCTTCCTGTCTTAAGCCGGTAATGATGTGGCTCATTTGCAAAAGAGGGCTCTAATGCAGTCGCTTTAGACCTCACGGACCGTGGCAGCAGGTGGGGGAGCCTCCACTGTAAACAAACACACTCTCATTTGTCAGAGAAAAGCTGTCACCAGCTGCTCCCAACCCCACGTGGCAAACACAATGCACGTATCATCGCTGTACCACCGAGCGCCGCTGGGGCTGCTTTGGTGTGTGTCGATGGGGGGTGGGGGCAACAGAGGCTCTAATGTGAAAAGGATGGATCAGCAATTAATCCAGGTTTGGCCGTTGAGGAGCGCATGAGGCATGTAATCAAACATATGTGGTGACAGCACTGCAATCCAAGCTGATCTGTCACATAAAGGTGGAGGAGCGGCTGAAGGGCTACTCCCCACTGTAAGCTATGAGGGGAGTGCAGTGTTAAGGGGGAGAAATGCATTCTGCAAGCCTGCCACAAAGTGACAGAGCTGAAGCAGGGTGTGACAGGTACTGTAGGCATTTGGTGGCACACAGCAAACATTACATTCTATGAATTATAATGGTAAAATACGCTAGCAAGAATATGGACGTCGAGAAAATCTTTGCAGATCTGTGACTACAGAATTTTGGTATTTACCAACACCACTCAAGGAGTTCTGGGAAATTCAACAGGATAAATTGTTTAAATCTAAACCGTTTTAACACGTTGACATATGTTTACATGTTAATTAGCCTAAAAGAAATTAAGGAAAATACAGCACATTTACAGTAATTAGCACACAGGCATCAACACAACTGCTAAACACAACATAATATAATGTACAACATCATGCATTTACAACTGGTAAAATTTATTTAAAATGTAACACATTAACACGCCAAGGAAGAAAACATGCAGCTGTTGTCTACAGGAACACTATATACAGTATATTGTCAAAGTAATAGTATACTTTGTTCTGGTTGAATACGTTCAAGAGATATATTGGTGCTGCTTGTTATGTCTAATTGTCAAATTATCAACAACAAATAGCTTCAGAAGGTGTCAGTTATGTGAATGGTGTTGAAGGCAACTTTGAGTGTTGAGATGGTAAGGTCAGCAAGTAATGCAATTAGCACTGGAGAGCTGCTTATGTAGCCTTGAGTAGCCTACAGCTTATATACTATTTAATAAAGGCCTTAAAGGCAGGGTTAGTCCTTTTTGAGATCGCTGGCTAACTAATCAAAACAATATCACTCCACGGCGCCGCTCCACACATCGAAACGCACTGTGAAGAAAAGTGTAGTACTATGTGAGTGGTGTTGGCCACTTTGCGTATGTTCCTATTTACAAAAGGCCACAGTGCAAGGGTTTCTCATCTTTAGTGCTTAGGATATGGTCTCACATTCTATTACTCATTTGGTATTAGCTGTACATTCAAATTCACTTCGCGATTTATAGATTCTTGTGTAACCTCTCACCTTGACAGGTGGGTTTCGTCCGGTCCCACTCTGGCCTCTTGCTGTTGCCCATAATACATGTCAGAGTGGAGTAGCCCTGCAGCAAGTACCCAGCCTCGCAGTGGAAGGTGACCATAGATCCCAGCTTGTAATCGGCACCCATTCTCGTGCCATTCATGACATTCCCGGGGTCAAAACATGCTTCCCGCAGTTTAGCTGGTGGAACAAGAGCAAATAACATTTAGAGAGACAATTGTCCGTGAAGAAGGCATTTCAAATTAGGGAGAGCTGCTTCCTCACGTTGTCTTGTTTACAAAAGACAAGACATTGTTTGGTCAAAAAAAGCTTTGACATTCAAAGGTAACATTGAAGCCACAGTATGACTACAGCTAGAATCGACACCAGAGCACATGTGTACAGCTCCAAAAAGCAAATTTGGCAAATAATGTACATGCAACAAAAACAGATAAACTGCTGAAACATCAGAAGAGTAAACACTTTATTCAGCCATGTACGATATATGTTTCCATGAAAATACTTCCCGCATTCCTGCCTCCAGAGTACCTTTGTATTCCAAATGAAAGCCGGTGTAGCTCACAGAACCGTCGCTGCGGAACGCCAGATACATATAGTTGGAAGTGCTCTCAACTTTCTCTGGAAGTTTGCTGTCTTGGAAGCTGCCAATCAGATGAGTATTGCTGTCCGTCCCGTCGTAGATGTAGAGAAAATCATAGTTGGGCTCAATGCTGAAGCTGAAGCAAAAGCAAACAACACAAACAGGAACAGAATGAAATAAAACAACGTATAATTTCCACCGTCTTAACCACCAAATTGTACAGAGATTGTTTAAGAGATTTACAATGCATTAGGGTTTCAAATTGAGAGGACGCACTGCAGCGTAAGACATGAGCCATGCCAGCTGATTTGCTTTGCATCTCCAGACAAGGAGATTTATATAAAATAAAAAAAAGATATCTTTCCCAAGAGGGGGGAAGAGATTACATTTCTGTGACACTGTGGCGGAACAAAAAAAACTTCCCAGACGGCGTTGGTAATGCGGTGTGAAAAGACCGGTTTCATATTGTCGCACTGTGCAGTATATCAAATCACAAGCCTCGTCAGAGTGAGGAGGGAGAGGACCATTTGTTGTCACAATAATGAGCATGGTTTATGACAAAATGTAAATAGCTTGGAGATAATTGCATTTGAGTTGGATCAAGGCAACTCCAATTTAGAATCAGAACGCCATCCTTTCATTTGGCATCCCCAAGAGAGGGAAACAGTGTTGCGCTAACACTATTAGATGTTTTTGAAGGACAACATCTGAAAACAGGCGCACATCTTTCCCCTTCACCTCCAGGAGGTAGATCACATGTGCATTGTGCATACAAAGCACAACTGGACCCCTATATTATTTCAATATCAAATTAAGGTCGGTGAGGTGCAAGCCATTTGAAAAAAGATTCAATAAAAACGGTACAATTCCATCCATGCCTTAACTCTGGTACTGTAGTTTTGCTGCTTAACATTCAAATTGAAATTAATAATGCACAGCAGATGTGCACAATTCAGCACGGGGACTAGGATGAGAGCTTCTATATCAGAATCTGCTTCCAATATATTTAATACTGCAATCTTATTTTGTTATTATATTTCAGCAAATGTCAGGAGGACCCATCTTCTAGCTTTCTGAGGAAGCATTACTCATCCCCCACACACACCTGCACTCAAACCATGGGTCCTCGGCCTCGTGGCCAGTTTGCCTCAATACTTATGCTAGAACTTGTTCCACCACAAAAAGCAAGCAATTCCATAGTGCAAGTGGATATGGTGACTGGGAATTGAGTTAATTTTGTTTGGGCTAGGTTACAAAAACACCTGAGGTTTAGGAAAGGCTTCATCTCGTAAGCCACTGGACCATATACTAAAGGGACAACATTGTTTCTCCCCAATGCTCTCTGACAAATGTTATCGGCCATAAAGTCGATCCAGCGAAACCTTTCACCAGAATTGGAATTTATTAAATATATTTATTTCTGAATTTGAGAGGTGGGGGACGTTGCCTAACACCCTAGGGTCACTACAGGCATTCGCTCTATCTAATGTATCTTCAATATATGAATAGGAAGACATTTCAGTACAAATAAACATGCTAAACCAACACATCAATACAAGTGCACATGAAACAACCACACTGTAGGTGGGTCAGGTTACCTGATGAAGGCCAGTGAAATGACGTAATCTGAATGGACAGCAATGAGCCAATCACAGTCTTTGCTGTGTGGATAGGGCAGCGGGTAGTTTGGGGAGAGTATAAACCCAGACGATCCTGTGACATTCCCACCACAAGGAGCTTGAGAGATAAACATTTTATTTTAGAACAGCAAATAAATGCATTTAAAAGATATATTGTACTGTATGCAGGCTTTAGTGGTCTAAATCTAGTCACATTTAATTATTCTTGTTTACAATCGTACAAATTCCCTTCTTTAATAATTAATAATGTACATTTTGATAATCCCTAAATTTAACTTGCAATTGTGCCCACTATCTAATCAATTGTCATTCTTAATTCTTAAACAAGATAAAGTGCAATACCTGTGGATAATTTCCTATTTATATATTCAGTAGGCTCTTCTGTTTGTAATTTGGTGTGATTAACATGAAATAAAAACGTTATATTGACTTGTAACCTTATAAATTAAGAATTACAGATTTCAGTTAGACTGAAGAATTGGCCACACCTCAAGCAAATATTAGGTTTCCTAAGGAACTACTGATGACAATGATTTCACAGTGCATTGTCAAGTTCTGTAATTAGCGATAAGATGCTTAAATATTAAGCACCTGAAATTATCCAATTTACCAGAAATTATGCCAGTAATAAAGCCAAACATTATCAGATGACCTGCCGGTGCAGCAGTGGCAAATTCATAAAGCAAATTAAATCCAAAATGCAGCTACTGTATTGGATATCATTTTATGTAGAAATAAATTGTCATGCTGGTCTATTAATAAATACTTACCAAAAATTACTTACTTACATATTTGTTTTCTTTATTTATTACTTTATATAGTTATTTCTGGTTTAGACATCAAATCGCCAGAAAACGATAGCAAAGAACAATTCTTCGTCTGTATGTGTTCTGTTTATCCTCTGTACCGTATACTGTATGTATACGGTACATATATACGGTATGTATGTTTCAGCCGTAGGCAAGAATTATGTTCTCCTCTGCACCAGTTAACGTGAGTCTTGCTCTCCCTCTCACCATCTATCAGTCTTTCCATTGCTTCATTCGCACCTGCTTCCCTCCCCTCCCTCTCATTTATTCTGTATAACAATGGTGTTTTCAAAGCGGGCTCGTAGCCCCTTAGGCAAGCACATCCAGTTCTGGAAGGACAGTGAACATAATTAAGACCCCCGCCTGTACTTTGTTCTCACCAAAGGAAAAGTGGCAGTTTTGTCAAATTATCGGTGGAATTACAAGAACAATGTGACGTTTTTTCCGTCACGAGCTTACACATATCGTGCGTCTGAAGCTGGAAGTCAGAGATTTGAACATTAAAATGCGTACAGCTGAATTGATAAAGTCATATTGTAGCATTGAAGAACAGCTATCATATCATGCCATTACAGCTTATTCTTATTACATTTCCCAAAAAAACATGTGACTTTAAACTGCCACAGGTCTCTCTCTCTCTCTCTCTCTCTCTCTCTCTCTCTCTCACCGATGCAGCTTGGCGGGCTAGGCTGCCAGTAGTATCTATTTTCCACTTGGATGCAGGTTATTCTGCTCTCTCCCTGCAACTCGTATCCTGGATCACATAAGAAGGTCACAGAGTCACCGGGCTCCCGCCCCTCCCCATTGCGACTGCCGTTCATGGGCATTCCAGGGTCTCTGCAGGCTGTCGCAACAGAGCCTGAAGGATGCATGTACACACACACACAAGGATTGGATACAGGTGAGTGAATGCATAATTGCAGGTGTGTGCATGTGCATGCGCACACACATAAACACATCGCGCAATGAAATTCATATCGGCGGAGACAGCTGTCGGGCTGAGACACCAGCTCAAACACTGTTATTGAAAAGCACAGATTACTGCCTGATCTCAGCAGGTAACACCCACCAATGTTTTCCCCAATATGCTTTGCTAAACCTTACAGCTGTTGAGCAGACCAAAGCAACAGAGATTCAATACAAAATGTGATGTATTGCTATTACAGTTCCCTCTGGGTAGAGTTTATTTTAGATTATCCCCTTTCCCGTGCAATTCATTTTCAAAAAAATATATAGTACCATGTATTTATGTGTTTTTTATTTTATTTTATAGAGACGAAATTCACTTTTTGTAATATCGTAAAGTTTTAAACCACATACCCTGTGTAATTGTCCATTAAGCAGTTCATTCAAATGTGGGTTCTAGGTTGGTGGTTGATTATTTCTAGCAAATCTCATGATTATAACTGAAATTGCAACTAGTATTTGTTTTCAAAAAGATTCCCACCTATGCAATACTAGCAAATCAAAGATATACCAACTACTATACAATTAATTTCAAAAATGCCGTATGCCCTCATCAATTATTTTTATATATAAATAAAAACACCTTTGTAAACAGTATCATACAACACATGCCTCAATAAATCAGGTTTAATGGAACTGTGCCATTCAGGTGAGTGAGCCATAAGATACCCATCAGCTGAACACAGACACCGTGTCAGTATTGGAGCAACACAACACCGAGCAGAGTTCCTTCAGCAGTGGACTGTTAAATACCAGGGATTACGGCTGCACGCTCAGCCGTGGATAAAGATTACAGCAAATACTGCAGGACTGACATTACGAAGAGGCTAAAAACAACAGCCGTACTTCACTTTGATGGCTAGAAATGTCTTAAGGAGTTTATAATGAAATATTCACATGGAATGAAAGTGAAGTCATAAACTACTTGACACCCTATCTCCTTAGGCAGTCTACTTACAGTAGTATAGAATGCTACAGTAAAAACACACATTAGGGTGTGTAGCCTCTCCTAAGGCTTAGCGACACTGGAATGAATGTGGATTTATGCCACGAGAGCTTAACATTAAGTCAAATTAAAGTAATTACACTTAAACATAATGACATCGGCTTTTAAGCACATGCAATACAGAATGTTGGCCAATCACGTGTATTCCAGTAAGCTATGCTTCGATTCCACGAGGAGGAAAGACTCACTGGAGAAGTCGATGGCGAAGCCGGACTTGGTGATATAAAAGTCTGTCTCGAACTGAATGGTGACCACGTTGAGGGTGGAGTGAATGCCCTCAGGGAGAAGAGAGCCGCTCACTTCCTTTAGAGACATCTCGTTGTCGGGGGGGCCGTCCCACACCTTCAGGATGTCATGGGAGGCCTCTGTGTCGAACGCCAAGAACTGCAGACTGGCAGTGGTGAATGAGAGGGAGTTAGTGTCCCATTATACCAAAGATACAGGAATAATAACAAAATGGAGCATTGTAATGCATTTCAATGAAAGCAAAAATGGAACACTTCTGGTCTCTTCAGAGGGCGTGTCACCAAAAGCATTTTGCTGTTGAGGCTTATATACACCACATCCAGACAATTAAATGCATGGCCTGAAACAAAGTAAAGTTTACCACAAAACAATTTGCTGCAGAAATACCATTGTGGTCTCAGATTGATTGTAGGTACTTGGGAATTAATGTATTATGGTCAAAATAACCATTAACTCCCCAGAATGAGATTATGGGTGGACAATTGACCATCCTCCCTTTCCGCCAAAAATCTAACAGAAGTGCCGTCCGTTAGACACTCTGTTATTCCAATCTATCAATTCATACCCTTAAATAAAGTGGAAGATAATTAGGCAGCCAGGTCATTTTCTATTCATGCTAGTACACTGGTTTTCTAAATCGTGGATTTCCAAGAAATGCCTGACTTGAGTTAATGTGACGTTTTGGATGACGGTTGACTCGATTAATATGGTAAACGACCACTATAGGTTAATGCTAGAAATAAAGGTATCTGTTGCCTAACACACAAACCTGTATTTGGGCACAGAGGAGCTAGTGCAGTAGGTTCACATCCAAACACAAAATTATATAACCTAACTCATTTAGTAATTTCAACTATTGACAACACAACTCAGATCAGTTTAAAGGATTTAATATGGCTGAACCTTGACTGATTGTAAATTGATATTGTTGGCTAAAACAGTTTATAAAGTCTGAATATATTATCCATGTGTTCTTAGATTTGGTTGATTTAATCATTTATACTTTTTTCGGCATTTAATTAGTAAGAAATTAAATATTAAATCACCCAAGGATTCACATATCACTATAATATTACATTACTTTACTGTGCTACAACATTTACGCCCAAATATGTATTATTTTACAGGAGCTTCTGTGAAAGCTCTGAGCCACACACAAAAAAGAAGGAAAAATAAATATATATATAAATATAAACAAAATAAAGGATGTCTCTATGAAATTCCCTCTGGGTGCTGTCATAGCATTTATAAAGTTCTTCGACACATTGTTATAGGAAGAACTGCAGGCTGCATCATTTCTAGTTTCAGAATATACTTATTTTTGGGATTTGTTTGTACTGTCCAACACTATGAGGAGACACTGTCCTAAACGGATGCTCTCTCCCTTGAAGTCACGTCACGCAAAGACAACTTCAGTTCTGTCTTATTTAAATCAGTTCATATTTGCTCTGTACAGGGTACAAGTTCCCCCATCTTCCAACATATACAGATCTGCTGATTCTTTTTGTCCGAGGTGCTTTGGCAGATTTTCCGAGGCCGTGTGGCACTGCGAGGTACCTTGCATGAGCAAGACGTACGCAAGTGTAGTAATTATTATTGAACGCTAGAGGCTCCCGTGTATTAGTTTTCCATTCACTGTAAGTTTGTACTCAACCCTGGCGTACTTTCTGTCAGATGCA